>JAPEUT010000037.1:0-130494 GCA_027946375.1 Neodidymelliopsis sp. IMI 364377
CACCCTCCCTCCCGACAACCCTCCTCCGAACCCCCCTCGCACTCCTAGTCATCTGGACCAACCTCCTCATCTTCAACATCTCCAACCAACGCACCCCTTCAGCCGTCGAAGAAGACCGAATCAACAAACCACACCGTCCCATCCCAGCAGGCAGACTCTCCATCGACGCCGCACGCCGCCTCAACCTGTGTCTCGTGCCCCTCGTCCTGGCACTGGCCTGGTGCACACGCACCTGGACCGAGACGCTGGTCCTGCTCGCCATGCAGTGGATGTACAATGATCTGCGCGGCTGCGACGAGAGCCTGCTGCTGCGCAATGCCCTGATTGCAGTCGGGTACGGACTGTATTCTGCCATTGCGGTTGCGGTGCTGGTGGCGCCTGGCTTTGTGGTTACGAGTGCTGGGTATCAGTGGGTTGGAGTGGTGACGCTGGTCATGTTTGCTACGCAGCATATTTGCGATATCAAAGATGCGGCTGGTGATCGGCTGCGTGGGCGCAGGAGCGCCCCCATTGTGTTGGGGGATGGGATGTGTAGGTGGAGTGTCGCGCTACCCGTGGTGGTTTGCTCAGTTGTTTGTCCTGCCTTCTTCGCGTTGGGGGTATGGTCATATGTCTTCACAGTTGCCTTTGGAGGATTAGTCGCTGGCCGGACGCTGCTTCGGAGGGATCTGAAGAGCGATAAGTTGACCTGGAAGCTCTGGGCGCTGTGGACGTGCAGTCTGTTTGTGCTGCCGCTGCTCGCCAGCTGCCCTGCCCCCGCAATGTCTGTTTCCTGGGATGCTATGTGGGCGCTTGTGCTCGGTCTTGTGTGTCCCGGCGACGATTGCGTGGAGAAGCTGAACATTGTGGCCGTCAGCGGCGTCGCAATGGCGGTTCAGGGAAGGAGGAGACTTGTATTGGGCAGTCAAGGGAACGCGACAGTAGTTCCAAGGATTAACATCGAGGGTCTTGTGGCCTAAGTTAGAGATAGTTAGAGCGATAGCATACTCCATATTGGCTCCAGTGTTTTACAATGTAACCGTTCAAACCAGCACCGTCCATCCTGACCAGCTATGCTCAATCGGCCTACGCAACGCCTCTTCAAGAGAATAATAACGCCGGTTCATCCTTCTTCCACCGCCCCACTCCAAGTCTTTGCCTCCTAGCCTCCTAGACGCGGTTGTTGGCATTCAGATCCCAAATCCTCAACGTCTCCCCCTTGCTGCCCCTCTTCTTGCTCTCCTTCTTCTTCCCCTCATGCTCGTTCAGCTTCAGCATCGCTTGGCTGACTTCCGCCAACGTCTCCACCAGCTCGCTCATTCTACCCGTCTTCAGGAACAGATCTTGGAGCCACTCGCTGTTCACATCGGCAACGAGGTTCGCGACTTCCATGGCCTTGACGGCGGAGTCGCGGTTCAGGATAAAGGACGCTGATTGGAGGACGGAAAGGTATGTTATGACAATCTCGGGAACGTAGGCACGTTTGAGGTTGGTGAGGTCTGGAGTGTCGGACGAGTGGGTCTCGGATAGCGACGGGATCAGCGTGTCGAAGATGTTGGTAATGTTGTCGAGAAGCTCCTTGATCTTCTTGGTGTTCACTTTGGGCTGGGCGCGGACACTGAAGAGTGTTAGTACATATACACAATATGAGGGTGGGGTGAACAAACTCAATGAGGGCTTGTTCCTCAACACGCCAGTCGCGGAACATGACGATGATGCGCACTATCTGTTGCAGGTCGTAGTATGGTGCGCTGCGCTCCCTTAGACGATACACAATCTGTGCATGTTGCTCGGCATCGGGGAGTTGTGATATGGGTAATCTGCTTCGCTCTTCGCGGGACAGTGTCTCACGATGCGCATGCAGTGTGCGTTCGTCTTGCACTTCGGCGCCCTCTGCAGTAAAGTCAAAGCCATACCCGCAAAGCGCCTGGGTCCTTGATAGAGAGAGCGACTCGACGCTGCACTGCTCGATCACCTTTTCAGCCGCGGCAAGACGACCGTTGACTATGTACATTAGCATGGTATCAAACTGACGGCGGAACAGGATACGTACGGAGGAAGATTGTCAGTGCGTTCTTGAGATGCTCAAAGGTCTGCTCGTCCTCTGTGCCGAGATAGTTGTACCAATAAAGAGCCTCGATGATGCCCTCATCCTTCGCTTCTACCTCGCCGCCCTGGAATGCAAGTTGTATCCGGACACCAGGCCACAGCAGCTTCTGCTTCGTCGGGTCTGTGGGCTGAAGGATCTCAAAACGCTTGATAGGTTTGGTGATTACAGGGTAGCCCTCGCCATCGAAGTGGATGAAGCCGCTCTGGTTGAAGGCGAGGGTGAAACTCTGCGCCACCACTTCGACCGTGTCAACTCTGTATGAGTCTAGTAATGCAATGCAGTTTCTCTGCTCTTCGCGGTTCTTGATGTCTGGAAGCACACGTGCGAGACAGTAGTACTGTCGCGCGTCTGGAAGTTGTGCTGCGTACAAGGGGATCAGCTGGATGCGCTTGGTAAGGCGCAAGAACTCAATATAAGCTGCGATGACATTGTCCATTGCGAATCTTTGGGGCAGATCCTCTGCCTTCAGCATGTCCATGCCTCCTCTGAGAGCAATGAAAATGTGCACCAGAATGCGGAATGCGTGAGGATCGCTGACGAGTGTCTGGTAGTATTGATCTGCTGTAACAGCTCGCTGTCCAGATACGGGCTTCGGCCCTCGATCGTCGTCAGAGGAATCAGGGTGAACCATAAGGTTTCCAGGTCGTTCATCGTTCTGCAACATGTCGGCCAGTGCGATTCCTACCATATAGACAAGATCATCCAGTGTTCGGCCAACCAATGCGCCTTGAATGAGCTTGATAGGTGCTGTCGCGAGACCCGAAGTGGTCTTGTTCTGCTTCAACGCGTTGACAATCGTTCTCGGAGAACTTGACCAATCTCCAATCTTGGCAACAGCGTCATGGAAGACGAACCGCTGGCTCAGGCTCTGAGTAACTCGATTCGGGTACTGCCGTTGCAGATACGAATCGAATCGGGAAAGCAGCAGCGCGTTGTAATGTGCGTATAGGTGATCGTCCCAGGTTCGCGCAACGTCCCGTACTTTGTCCAGGTCTCCACTCAAAAGACCGTAAACAGCACCTTCGTAAGATAGTCGGGTTCCTTGAGCGGCATAGAAGCACATGCGGCGAAATAAGTAGCCAACGGTATCACCAGCGACATTCGGGCTGCCCTGGGTATGCGACTCGTACGCCGAACCTATGCTCACACCGCGCCATGCCTCGTTCCTCTCCAATGCCCACTCGCAGATTTCTTTCCATGGAACACCGCGGCGCATCATCTCGTAGCAGACTAGCCAGAGGGCTTTCTCGTAGAATTCATCCGACTTCTCAAGTACGCGCTTCTGACGCGAAGGCGCGTCGGGGTCCAATTGGGTAACGAGCTGCTGTGATCGATCCGCAGTCTTCAGGTTCGTAGTCTCGGGTTTCAAGGGTCGGTCCAAGCCCTCCATGCGCTTCGCCTGCTTGATCTTCGTCTTTGTATCTAACCAGCCGCTTGTCCAAGTTTTGGCGCCCTTACCGGAGTGTTGTTCCAGCACCGCAGTGATGGACTCAATGTCGCTCTCGCTGTCTTGTGCCGTCTGCTCCAGCCAGCGTAGAATGAGGTCCTTCTCCTTAGCTTGGTCATCCTCGAGCAAGAACCGATCCCAGATTTCACTGTTGGGACTGTAACGCTTGTCTCCTCCAGCCTTATTCAAACGCCCTTGCTTCTTCGCCTCAACGTCCTTGCCAGGCTCGGGGTGGTAGTGTTCGATGATTATACGAAGGAGGTCCCAGGTGGCAAGTTCCGCCTGCCACTGTCGCAGTTCCTGTACGCTCGCAGAGTCGGGTGCGGTACTTGACTCGACAGAGGGAACGATCGATTGGAAAGACTGTCCGAAACCTTGATCATTCGAGTCCGATGCTTCTCCCATGTTTTTTACGCGGCGTCGCACACTCTTATTGAGCGCTCCTTGGTTCTCGGCATCATTCGTCCGCTTCAGTTCCTTCACTTGCGATTCTGCAACATCTCTGAAGTGTCCCACCATCTTGACTGTAGCCTGATGTTTCGCTGCAGCATTGTCTTTGCCGTATGTGTGCCAGTGGTCTACTCGCTCCGCAAATTTCTCCACTTCTTTGCCTACTCGGTCGGCCATGGCGCGCAAAGGTTGGAGGGGATCAGTCGAGGACAAGTTGTTCGTTGCGCGTGTTGCACCGAAAAGAGGCTGAGTGATGCCATTGCTCTGCGAAGAAGATGCGTCAGGTATAGTCCTACGGGCGTGTGTCGAGATCGAGAAGTTAAAAGCTTACCTGAGCTGTAGGTTGCGACTGACGCGCAAACGAGAAGGGAGCCATACTGGAGGACGAATGGTTATGTTACTGCATGCATTGGCTACAGCGATAACTAAGACGACGAATGCAACGTTGGCTCCAAGCACTACAAAAAGCGCTGGTGGTTCGCAGAGCTGCGGTCGGAGTCGAACAAAACAGTCGCGTAGCTGCATAGTCCAGGGAAGTCACGACCGAGCGCCGCGTTCGTGCCTTGGCGCGCTAGTGAGACTACAAATATCGCAAAACTTTGCAGCACTGCTTCCCTTTAACAATGTATAGGCTTCCTCATAGAGTCGCACTGTTGCTGATCCAATTCGAATAGTGTGCTCCGGATAGTCTTAGAACAACCATACTTCCCAGTGAACCCACCGATCTTCCTCGCGAAGTGGTTGGATAAGAAAAGGGCAGGTATGACATACCAATTTTCTTTGCTTGCATTGCTGTCAAACACCGAAACGCAAATCATCGTGACCTCCGTTCAAGCGTTCCAGCTACGCGGCCAACACAAAATGCTTTGCTACGAAGAAGTAGCGCGTCACATACGCATCAATAGGATATGGTGAAAATCCGACGACCCGTTTTGCATAGAGTCCGGAGGTCTTGTTCAGCAGGTCAACTATCGTTTTGACCTATTCAAGCAACACATAATCCCCTGCCCGTTCAATTGTTCTGAGTGCTTTCTTGAGACTGTACGGTCGTGCCTTTGAGTTTGCTACACAAAGTCTTTCCAGTTCTATGCTATCAGTATGCTACATTTGGTATACAAGTTCATACACAAACAAGATCCATCCACACCGTCTCTGCTTGTGTCGTGCTACGAGATGCCTTGAGCGCGTTGCTTCATTTTGATTCTACCATGAGAGGTTAGCAGGCAGCCGGATTGCTGTAGGAGGTACATACCTCAACAGGTCAGGCTTTGGACATGTCACGCATCTTGCCTCGTCTCCTCTCTCCTTGTAAAAAGCGTTACAGCACTCGTACAGAGCGTCCACCTGGTAGTCGTTAGTTGGATTTGAAGTGTCGCAGGAGACCTGTGCAGAGTTGGAGACGCCTTCTAGTCTTGACAATGGATGTATCTTATGTGATGACTTATCACTATACGACCTACCTCTTTTCGGCATTTGCTTTCGTCAAAGTTATTCTTCTGTATGCAGTCTGGCGAATCGATTAGTTGACTGCACATTGAAGGATCTAGAAACGCACTCTGAATTGCACATGCTCGCGAGTGGCATGGCGGATCTTGCTTCAGATCCTTCTCGATTTCTCCCTTATCCAAACGTGAGCATCGGTGAAGTCGTGGTTTGCGTGACATCATAATCATACCATGATGAAATCTGTTTCTGACGCGAGACTACCAACCCCGGACTTGTGGATTGCAGAACTCAGCGAGCGGTCGTCGTACAACTCAATGCAAAACTTTTTGCTACGATGTTTCTTGTGTAGACAAAGCTGAGAGTGAAGGTGAGGGTGCTTTCGGTTGGTCAGGTTGACTAGCGCTTGAGGAAGGCGCCCCACTGCCTGTCGCCCACTTCACTTCTTCGCGACAGCTGCTCGTTCCTTCTGGCCTCTCTCACTATAACAACTTTGCCACAAGACCTGCAATCAACCGACGCGTCTGCGCACTTCTACCAAGCCTTTCCATCACCTAGCGCAGTTTGCAACCCACAGCCGGTCTTACGGTTACCTCCGCAGACATATAAAGGTAGTTCCCCGCCGCTCAACGACCTTCCTCTCCACTTCTACCGCCTTCGAACGCCCACTGACGCGCGAAATAGCCTTGCGCCGCCGCAGCCCAACCACACCCACACCCACACCACCGTCTCTCCACAATGTCCGACAACGGCTCGCCCGCACAGAAGCCAGAGGACGCTGGTCCCTCTGAGCACCTTAACATCAAGGTGACCGACAACAACAACGAGGTCTTTTTCAAGATCAAGCGCACAACCCAGCTTGGAAAGCTCATGAACGCCTTCTGCGATCGCCAAGGAAAGAACATGTCAAGCGTGCGATTTTTGTTCGAGGGTCAGCGCGTTGGGCCTACCGACAACCCAGACACAGTACGTACATTTGCCTGTCGCTTGCTCAAACTCTCGCATTGGGCTGCACGTTCGTCGGGATCCAGTACTAACTCGGGGGCAGCTTGACATGCAAGACGGCGACACTCTCGAGGTGCATCAGGAGCAGATTGGCGGCAGCTGGTAGTCGCTAGTCCCTCGATGCAGCAAGGCAGCTTGCACCACATCACCGTAGAGGTCGCCGCTTACTCTAGCCCACCTACTTACTCGATACTACGCACGATTTGAATGGCTCTGGGATCGTCGGTGGAGATTTATGCTTTAGCGCCGGCGAAGGTGGTACAAAGATGGCTTCTGAGTTATGACCTGAACGATTCGGGATTTGGCGTTTATGGAATCATCGGGATCGCATGGAGCGACGCCCATCGTGCTTGCATATAGTCTTTGGCCAACGTCATATGCTGTGGTATTGGTTTACTTATGTTTGACACCTCCACGCTGACCTTCCACACGATGATGAAATGAGACCCAAGTAGCCGAGAAACCATGGTGACAAACCAACAAGAATCCTGTTCACCAGTGCTGTTTAGTAACAACTACAGTTGCTAGTTGACTTCTGTACTTTGACACTAGGTACTCCACCGACTACGCAAAACGCCATGCTATCTACACATCCACTCCGCTTGCTTACTTCCCACCGTTAGCAAGCTCACCCACCTTCTTGGCTGCCTCCTCGAAATCATCAAACGCGTGGATCGGCAGATTTGCATCCATCAGCACTTTCTGTCCCTTCTCCTCATTCGTTCCCCTTAGTCTCACCACCACCGGCTTGTCGACACCTATTTCCTTAAACGCCATAATGATGCCCTCGGCAATCATGTCGCACAGCGTCAGACCGCCGAAGATGTTGACGAAGATGACACTCACACGGGGGTCAGACAATATGAGTTTGAATGAGGTCTTGATGGTCTGGCTGGTTGCCTTGCCGCCCGTGTCGAGGAAGTTTGCGTTTGCGGTCGAATATGGGGGTTGTGAGAGGCGGAGGTGCAGGGCATCGTTTGTGTTCATGGCCAGGCCGGCGCCGTTGACGAGAGTGCCGACGAGGTTTCGGGGTTCGCTCTGCGACACGGTTGCAGGTGGAGTTTGGGTGCTGGACTGGAGGCGGCCGTCGGGTTGGGGGCTGTCGAGGGGGATGTAGACGATGCCGTTCTCTTCGGCTTCTAGCTCGACTGGTGGTATCGAGGACTTGTCTCGGAGCTCGTGGATGTCGGCTTGACGTTTTGTGGATTTGTAGGCTGCGTCGTCGAAAAAGATGTAGGGATTGTAGACTTGGATCTCGTCCTTTGAAGGGTTGAGGGAAAGGGCAACATGTGCGTCGATGGCTTCCTTTTCTGTGTAAAGTTTCCAGAGGTTCTGGATGAGCTCGGCAGTTTGGGCTTTAGCTTTTGGTGGAGCGGCATCGAGTTGCAGCCAAGCCATTGCTTCATTGATAGCTTCTGGTGAGGGTCCTTCGCGGTAATCGAACGGAAAACGACGCACTCGCTGGTGTAGCTGGTCTGGGTTTGCTGTTGGAGCAGCAAGGATGGACGGCGAGCGGTTCACACGGTGTGGTGATATACCGAGATAGTGGCTTGATTGTTGATCTTCGGGCTTTGAGACCACATCGATGTTGTATTTCTTGAGGATATCAGCGTTCTGGCCGGCAGATAGATGTAAGGAGCGTGTTTGCTGTGTAGATGACGATCGTGCGGCGGATATGACGGGTCGACGTGCAGATGTGTGGTATACACGGCGAGCTTGAGCTGCAGACTGCTCCTGGTCCAAGGTTAAAACTGTCAGAGATGAAGTGCAGCTATTTACTTACAATCTTCTTCACACTGCGGCCAGACTTTGCGAGTATGTCTTTCATTACACCTCCAAACTTGGCCGGATGGTCAACCATAGTAACGCCAACAGCCTCGAGTGCCCTGTACTTGGCCTCTGATGTGCCCTCTCCAAGACCCGTCCAAGCCCCAGCATGGCCAGTGACTCTACCGGGTCTTGCTTGGAAGCCACCGATGCAAGCAGCGATTGGCTTCGGACTGCTTACACGTTTGTTGTAGTCTTTGATCCAGTCTGCGGCCTCTTCCTCGTTGGTTCCACCAAGCTCACCCACAAGGATGATCGCCTCTGTATCATCGTCCTTCTTAAAGACCTTCAGAGCATCTACGAAGTTGGTTCCAGCAATGATATCGCCGCCCATACCAATGCACAGACTCTGTCCGACGCCAGCCCTTGTAAGAGAGCCTACCGTCTCGTATGATAGTGTACCTGACTTCGCTACGATACCAACGTGCCCTGGTGAGAAGGTGGGCAGAGGCTGAAAGCCAATTCTACAACGCCCGATAGCCGAGATGATACCCGGCGCATTTGCACCTACAAGTCGTGACTTGGATTGTGACTTGAGCATCGAGTGTATCTGCACTTGTCAGCATGTGTTCTGAGCCGGTATTCTTTTCCCCTACCCTCATAACATCGTGCACGGGAATGTGTTCTGCTACCGCAACAATAAGTGGTACTTCAGCCTCAATCGCCTCCTCAATTGCCGCAGTGGCTTGATGGGCTGCAACATAGATACCAGTCGCGTCCGGCTTCAACTCCTCCATGGCCTTTCGCACAGAGGGCAGAACTGGGAGGCCCAAATGCTCGCCTGAGCCTCCAGGTTTCACACCGCCGACGATATTGGTACCCCATTCTATGGACTCTCTTGCATTGGCCGTTGCCTGCTTTCCAGTGAAGCCCTGGAAGATGACGCGTGTATGCGAGCCAATCTTGAGGTTCTGAATTGTGTCATCGTAGCCGTTTCGTCTTGATGTTGTGGAGAAGGCAGCCTGGGGTATGTGGCGGTTAAGACATTGAGATTTGAGCGCTTTACTGCTCAGGCAGCCCGTGTGTCGAGAAAGCATGACGCAATTCTAAGCTTCTAACGAGTGCAAAAGCGAGGTTGTAGGATACCAGAAGGGAGAGTACGCGTCTTGAAGTCGCAATGCAGCTCTTGCACGCTCAGATAGCAAGCAATTGAGCTTCTCGAGTCTTGTTTCTCGCTTCCCAAATGTCTCGCGCTGAGTTGCAGAAGAGCTGTAGTTTTGAGTGACGCTCGCCAATGCTAGAGCTCCAGGCATAACCGGCGGCTACTTGCAAGTAACCGGCAGTCTACCCCTCATAGTCGCCGACACTCGGAGGAGCCTCAGGCATCATCTGCAGGTTCCCGAGCATATGAGGCTGCTTTGCATGCTTCGAGTTGAGATGTTTGATGTTGGTGATGCCTTGTTGACATTGAAAGGAGATTCTATTATTGCACACTAGAGCCAAGACAACTTTCTTCACATCCACGACTCTAGTGCATCATCAGACATACTTGTTGAATATAGTCAGCTCCACCGTACACGAGACGGTTTGCGCGGTCTTGCTGTTCGTCATCTCAGTTTAGCTACTTGACGATGGACGAGCTTGAGGGTAGTCGAAGTGCTCCCGTTGAGCCTCAGGCTGCTCAGCCCCTAAAAATGGATCACAGCATGGTCAACGCGAAGGCTCTCGAATCGCTCAACTGATCGCCCGCCAGCGCATTCTTCCTCGGTCGACCTGGTCCACCCTGCTGATATGCAGGAACGCGCAACCTGCCCTTGTCTCCTGCCCTATGCGCAATGCGCCTCACAATAGACGTCCCAACGCAGTAACCAGACCGCCCAGCTGTTCTAAATTGACTTGGAGACGCAGTCTAGAAGCCCACGGAAGATATCGGAAACAGCGGGGCCCTGGCAGCAATTGGCATCGATCTGACGGTTTTCTGAGATGACAAGGGCCGTGGAAGCGACGCTTGGGTCTTGGTGAATGACGCGCACCTCTTCCCCACAATTTCTATTCGTGCACAAGGGACGCGACCTGCGTATGGGAAGCTTGCGCGGGCTGCTCGGGATCTCGCCGTGCTGAACGCCCGTTTCACATGGAGCTGCAAAATATAGAAATGGCCTAGCACGTTGGCTCTTCCTTGCGTCTGGAGTGAAGATACAAAATACATATTTCTCCCGTCATCTTGTCGTATAACTGTGCACGCAAGGCTGAAATCATCAAACTGAAATCATCATCATCCATTGACCGTTACGATCCCCACGATCGAGTAGGACCCCTACCCCGCAAAACCTACCGGCTTCTTTTCTACAGCTGCACACACGACACTAGGACAGCATCACCGCCAATCTCTACAGCCATGGCAGCCGTTCACAAGACGCCCAGCGAAACAGGTACAACTCACTCTTTACTCGTAATACTCTACATCACGAGACCCAACCTAATACTCAGGAAACAGAAATCGCAACCACGCTCTCACACCTCAAGCTCTCCACCACGGTCCCCCAGAAACCTCTACATAAGCCCAAATCCAAGCCCGTAGCCGACAGCTGGGATCTCGAGTCTTCTGGCTCTGACACAGAAACCGAAGCACCGCCAACCCTCAACACAACCACCTCGAGCACACACGACGACACCACTCTCCCTCCCCATGCCCCACCACCCACACCCGCATCGCCCACGCCGTTCGACTTCCCAGACAACACACCCTTCGGCGCCGGCAGAAGCAGAGGCGACAGCGGCGTCAGCACCGGCGCAGATAAAACCCAGGGTCTGGACAAGCGGCCCGAGAAGACGACGGCTGTTGCTGGACGGTTGATTGCTGGAGCGCTGGGGGTGCGGGCGCCGAAGCGGACGGAGGAGGAGCGAGAGTTTGATCGTGCGATGCGTGAGAAGGAGAAGAAGAGGCGAGGGGAGGAACGCGAGAGGGAGAAGCGCGAGGCTGAGGAGAGGGAGAAGCGGAAGAAGGCAGTGTGGGATGATTAGACTGTATGGGTTGGGATCATGACTGATGACTCTCCTCTCGTGTGTGTGCATAGTAGTCTTGTGGTCGCGTGAGCATGGCACTCTGGCGTGATCTGTATGTATTGTGCTGCAGCAATGTAGAATATGCAATGAGCTGATATTCAAATCGTTTGACTGAAATGGTGTAGTAAGTGCTCAGAGTTAATGGTTCTGCTTGTAGCTCTCTATCTTCAGTCGACAGATGCACACAAGCTTTCGAGTGAACACTGAGCGAGGCAGCAGATCTTCAGACACAGCCAAGCTTAGCTGACCGTAATTACCCCAGTGCATAGACAGACGTTAGTGAACTCTAGCAGACACGTGGCCTCTGTAATACACAATCTTGTCGACTAGATGATATGCATGACGCTCCCTGGTGGGTAGCGAGGAAGTTTTGATTAAAGTACTCTACTCCGTCACAGCACGGCCTACAGAACGAGTGTACACCGCCCTAGGCGCACCAACACGCATCTCAAGCATGAGCATATATCCCAACGCCAAAATGAGCAGAAGATCGAAGAAACTCTGGTATCTGCAGTAAATGGAACCATGGGTCGAGGTGTAGTACAAGGTGAACTTCGAAATCCAGAACTAGTAATGCAGACAGAAAGCCGACCGTCAAAGAAGAAACGAAGAAACACGAGATTGCGGCTATGCAAGGTATTGGATCGCGGTACTGCAAACGTTAGCTCTTGCTGTTACGTCAAGACTGAGTGTGCTTACCCAATTGCTGCCGTGACAAAAAGACCGACAAGTGCTCTCCTTGTGACCTTTTCCTTTGTGAGCTTCTGCTCTGTGGTGTACAGCTTCTTGGTGAGCTTGGCTGGTCGCTCCTGCTCAAGATCCTCCGCATCGAGAACTTCCTCTACCTTGCGCTTCGATGATGTAGAGGCGACTGGTGCGCCAGCATCAAGCTCCCGCGCCTCTTCGACCATGCGCTTCGCTTCCTCAATCATCTTGGCTGGGTCCTCTGGTTCGCGCAGTTCGGGGTGTGTAGCGGGAACGTCGATCTGTACGTTTGTTGTTGTGACCTCCGAGTCGCCCTTCTGCTCAACAGTCTCCTTGACCTCGATGCGTACTGTTTCCGACTTGACTTCACCGTCCAAAGCCTCCTTGACGTCTCCATTGACTGATGACGCAACGGATTCCGACTGCTTGACGCCGTTAGAGACCAGGGCAGATGATGGTGACTCTGTCGCTGTGCTCTGGAAGATCTCCTCGGCCCTCATGGCCTCGGAGCGGCCACGTGTTGCGCGCGACTTGCGAGGAGTTGCGATCTTGCGGCTAGGTGTCGCCATGGCCTTGCTAGGCGACACGCTCCTAGTGGATCGTGCGCGGGTTGAGCGGACTGCTGTGTGGGGTGGGAGCTTCACTCTGTCGGCTTTGTCAAGGTCAAACTTGGGAGGCGCCTGGATGTGGACGTTGTGCTTGTCCTTTGCCCCCTTCTCAATTGGCTCGTTGTCAAGCAACGCGGTCAACCAGTGACGCATGGAGTATTCGTCGGCAAGAGAAAGTGCTGTGGAGGTATCATGTCAGCTACGCGTTCGCGACTCAAGACAAGTTTAAGACTGCTCACCCTCTTCCGGCGCAATCCAGACACTGCCTGCGACCTCTTCAGGGCCCGCCGAGGGGAAGGTCTTCTGGTAACGGCGCTCAGCCTCTTCCTCAGCCAGCGTAGCCCAGGGGAACGCAGCCTTGAACATGCCAGTTGCGCTGATGTAGCCATCGCTGCTGCGGCGCTGTCCGTCTCGTTAGCCCACCCGTTGCGATTGCTGTGTGGAGCATGCTCGTACCATCAAGAAGTAGGATACCGGGTATCCATTGCTGCCGGGCGCGAAGATCTCCGAGCCCGTCAGGTCCTTGGGAAGGGGTACGCGCAGATGCGCATAGTCAAACATGCCGCTGTTCTGCGGCTTGGTCGCGCTGGTCAGGCCGGTGGCGCCGGTCTTGCTGCCCAGGTTCGTCTGGCCCAGGCGGCGCCTCTCAATGAGGATCTCGACTGCAAGGCGCGGTTAGCGATTGCTGCGCGATGGAAGCGATGCGCCGCCGCGTCAACATACTAGCTGTGCTATCCGTCGGCTCGAGGAGCGGGTTCATGCGCTCGGGGAGGCCTGCACGCGTAGAAACCATTGTTGCTGGTAGAAATGGTATTACAAGAGATGTAGGTGGTCAAGTGAGGCGCGCAGCGCGGTGTGGGTGCGGCGGGAAGCTGTAGCGTAACGACGACGTAAGTTGCGCGCGAATCGCGGGAGAAGAGCTTGTCGCAGACGCGAAGGGTGCAAGGCCGGAACACAGTCAAGTGTTGATGGGTGAAGAGAGTTGGGCGCGACGTGGTGAGGGTGAAGTGAAGCTGCGCGCGCGTTGACGTTATTGCTTGAGCTTGGGAGTTTGTCCGACGCGAGTGGGAGGGAGAGGAGGAAGGAGCGAACGAGGTGTCCCTGTCCTGCGCTAGTCCTGGGTGGCTGGTTTTCCCCAGTCCATACCTCATCGCGTTCGTAAAAATTTCTGGCTGCCCGTTTCGTGACAATTAATTGCCCTAGACGTGCCGATTGGTTATTTGGGCGTCGAAACGCAGCCCTACACCGAATCAGCGCCATCTGTCGATGACACGGTGGAATGGTCGTCGCCAATCAGGCAAGTCGCGCATCGACTTCTTGGAGCGCGTCCAACCGCCAAACAAGCGACATTTGCCCTGTAGCTGTTCTCTGCTGGGGTCAAAGGACGCCGTAATGGAGCTCTAGCGAGGATTTCAACCCAGCAAACAGGCAGAGGCCATTCGCTTGGTTGCCATCTTCCTGTCTCCCTACAGTGAACCTATCATAACAACTCCAAGACAGCAAGCTACCACTGTCAATAGAGCGCATGCGCAGTCTCACACCGAGCTACAACACAGCGCCGGCATTTCTCTATGCGCTCTAGCAGAACCTGAAACCAGGGCAGAATCTTGGGTAGAAATCCTACACCGTATGGATCTGTCCATACTGCTCACCGGTGTTGTTGTGAGCTCTAAAGAACAAAGAACCCACCAATCTTTAGGGCTAGGGCAAAAGCAAAAGCAACTGGCGCTAGCCATTGTTCTGTTTGGCAGCAATCGACGCCAGAGCTGCACATGTACCACACGGTTATGCAAGGAGATTCGTCATTGTCGTTACTTGTTGCAGGGTTCTCTTCAATGGACTGTAGAACGCGCGGGGTGTTTGGCCAAAGCTCGGAATGTCAGTCTTGACAGCAGCACGAGCAAGCTCACAATTGCGAGGCTGCAGATAGTTTTCTCAACGGCCATGTCTCCTACAAGCAACATCAGACAACCAGCTGAAACAAGAAAGGGTCCACACGCGGCCTCGTAATCCCAGGGGTATGAGCCAATGGACCCTTGCGGATCTGGCGGTGAATGATGCTGCGTGCCCCGCCTAAAGTCGAGGCTCGGCCGCTCGAGCAGCAGCGACACATTCGACTCTCTCCACAAAACCAACCCTCTCTGGAAACACACCGTTGCCTACCTGAACCCTACCCACACATTGTCACACAGCAGCAATGGCCGACAACCACGACGACCTCCACGCCGAGCAGACCGAGGGCTTCAAGGTCGGTGAGAAGAAGACGCTCGACGAGTACCAGAAGCTGGGTACGTACCTATTTACTAGTCCCCGCACTTTTACCACCACATCCGCTGACCCATTGCACCGCAGACCAGGACGACGAGGCACTCAACAAGTGGAAGGCCTCCCTCGGCCTCGGCCAGGGCAAGGACATCTCAGACCCCAACGACCCTCGCAAATGCATCATCTACTCGCTCGGTCTCGAAGTCGAGGGCCGCCCCGACATCATCATCGACCTGAAGTCGCCCGGTGCTCTCGAGGCGCTTGAGGCCAAGCCATTCACAATCAAGGAGGGCGCTACGTTCCGCATGAAGGCGCAGTTCAAGGTCCAGCACGAGATTCTCGCCGGCCTGAAGTACCTGCAAAAGGTCACACGCATGGGTGTCAGCAACAAGATGCAGGAGATGATGGTAGGCAACAAGCTTGTATTCGACCAAAGCATAGCTGACAAATGTGACAGGGCTCATATGGACCCAGCACAGAAGAGAAGCCTGTCTATGAGAAGAAGTGTACGTGCCATCTACAGTTTTTAGTTTTCTATGCCTTCTAACACATTCCACAGTTGAGCCTGAGACCGCTCCCTCTGGCATGCTCGGTCGCGGCCACTACACTGCTCTCTCCAAGTTTGTCGACGATGACAACCAGGTCCACCTGCAGTTCAAGTGGTCTTTCGACATCAAGAAGGACTGGAAATGAGCGTTCGACGGAGGCAATGTTTGATTTGAAGTGGCAGGCCACTTAGCTGGCGTTGGATCTAGACCAAGCGGTGGATATGAAGGGTAGCTAACGCACCCTCAAAATAACGAGTCAATGGCTGACGATGTCGATGATTCCCAGATTGATTTCTCGAATTTGACCTGAAGCGGCAACCCATAGCATAGCGAAACCAAGACATTCACACATCTCGAACCTGCATCGTGCCGTCTCACGTGGTGTTCATCCAGGTTCCTCATTTGTGGGGTGGCCAGCAAGACGTTGGAAATAAAACCATCTTGCTGCGATTCTCTTCGCTTTGATTGTGCGTCCTGCCCATGCGCGTTCACCAGCGCCGGAGCCGAACCTTCGTGCAGAGACGTTCAGAATCGACACCTCCTGCTCCCAGGGGTCTTGTTCTTCGGCCATAGCATCGGCGTTTTCATCATCGTCAGGCATAGCCGCATCTTCGCCTGCATCTTCGTCACGGCTTTCTCGCCTGTCCTCGCACTCGACCAGATGCAGCGCGGCGCCTGTTCTCAGAGCCGTCTCCACCGCAGCTGCAAAGGTCCTCGACAAGCCTTGTACGGAGAAAGAGGAAGTCGGTTTGTGTAGAGCGAGAGGATTTACCAAGACCAGTCGCTCGCTGCCCTCACTCTCGTCCACGTGGACGTAGCCAGGTCGGTCATATGCCGTCAAGTAGGCTAGCAACGCCTGCACGGACGCACAAAAAGCTAGCTTGACGTGGCGGGTGGAGGAGAGGTTGTGGAGCGTTGGGATGAGTAGCTGCTGTAGGCTGCTGCTGTCACTCGTAGCTTGCTGTTGTTTCAAAGCGTGTGCAAGATGGTCAAGGAACGTCTTCTGGTCTGAGCAGACGACGAGGGTAGTAGGAGATGCAGCGGCCTGGGTCGAGAGGATGTAGTCGAGCAGAGCAGGCAGGGTCAGCGGGAAAAGCACGGTGGGCACAGAAGCCATGTCGGTGGGCGGCGCAGCACCGAGAGGCGTTCAGCGGGCGGAAGCATGGCACGCATTGTATCCGGCAGTTTCGTGGAGAGGTGTGGCTTGTGGTCGGAGGGCACCAAAGGGGCGGGCCAGTAGGAAGCCAGAACGGCTCCCCCACGCCCCACTCACGAGCAACTTGTGGTTGCATCACCCATTCATGCAGGCCTGGCACAATCCACCACCCTCAAAGATTTGCCCGCCACGGCGTTGCCTTGCCCGACTCCGCATAGCCGTTGCCGTTCTGGAGGCTGAGGGCGCGCGTCTTGCTACTGGGGCCTGTTCAGCGGCGGACCGAAGCGCGTTTGGGGCATAGCCGGCCGCCATGGAGTCGATAAGTCGAATCTCGAGCTTACTGGAGACTGGTATGTGCGCGTCCGCTGTGGCTATTCCTGTTCCTGTTCCTGTTCCTGTTACTGCTGCTGTTACTGTATCTTCCTGCCCTGCGTACAGCCTTGCAAATCTGTCTTGGCCGTGCACGTCTGCTGGCTGCTGGCCGCCATGCATCCGTCCAACTTCGCTCACTGGTCCCTCTCCACAGCTCGCGACCTCACCCTCGAAGCTGCCCGCGACGCCAGCAATGCCCGCAAGACGTCGACACGAATGCTGCCCTCGGGCCAGCTCAAGAAGCTGCTCGACTCCCGCTCCGAGCGCGATGTCCTCGAGGGCCTGCGCAAGGTCGTCACAGTAGGAGCTGCCCCACCACCCACTTGCCCAGTCTGCTCGGAGCGAGTCTTGCTGATCACGCTGCCTCTAGATGTCCTACCGCCAGCCGCCCTCGCAGACACTGCCCTTCTTCTCACACGTAATCAAGAACGTCGCATCGCCCTCGCTCGCCGTCAAGAAGCTCGTCTACATATACCTCCTCCAGCATGCCGAGCACGAGCCAGACACAGCCCTCCTCTCCATCAACACCATACAGAAGTCGCTCACCGACCAGAACCCGCAGCTGCGCGCCCTTGCCCTGCGCGTCATGTCTGGCATACGCGTGCCCGTCATTAGCCAGATCGTGAGCCTGGGAATCAAGCGCGGAGCTGGAGACATGTCACCCTACGTACGCAGAGCTGCCGCTCTCGCCATACCAAAGTGCTACAGGTTGGACCCAAACACGGAGCCCCAGCTCCTCGAATACCTCTCGACGTTGCTGGGCGACAAGCAGTACTTTGTCACAGGCGCAGCTGTGGCAGCCTTCCTTGAAATGTGCCCTGACAGGCTGGATTTGATACACACACACTACCGCTCGCTGGTGCGCAAACTGGCGGACATGGACGAGTGGGGGCAACTGGCTACCATGCGTCTCATGATGGTGTATGCGCGCAAGTGCTTCCCAAGGCGGACGAGAAAGGTCAAGAAAGCGTCGCCGGCCTCGAACTCGAATTCGAAGCCAACAAAATCAACAAAAGGATTCTACGAGAGCGAGAGCGAGGAAGAGGAAGAGGAGGAGGTCGAACAGGATTTTGAAGAAGTTGCTGTGCTGGACCCCGATCTCGAGCTTTTGCTGAAGAACTGTCTATCGCTTCTGCAGTCCCGAAACGCTGCAGTCGTGATAGCTGTCGCAAGAGTGTACCTTTACCTCGGCACGCCTGACTACGTCGCTCTGGCTATTGGACCTCTCGTTTCACTTCTACGATCAGCTGGAGACATTCAGCACATCGCTCTCTACAATGTTGTGCAAGTCTGCTTGACCCACCCGGAGCCATTCGTGAAATACTACACGCATTT
The DNA here is from genome assembly GCA_027946375.1 of Neodidymelliopsis sp. IMI 364377. Classification (NCBI taxonomy): domain Eukaryota; kingdom Fungi; phylum Ascomycota; class Dothideomycetes; order Pleosporales; family Didymellaceae; genus Neodidymelliopsis; species Neodidymelliopsis sp. IMI 364377. The sequence continues at coordinate 18,257 of JAPEUT010000037.1, forward strand.
CCTTGTGCGCTCTACAGATGCTCCACACATCTGGCGACTTAAGCTGGAACTGCTTACCCTTATCTTCCCCCACGCTCAACCCAGGCTACAGAGCCTGATCCTGGCCGAACTTAGTCACTTCTCGCACTCTGGCAGTCTGGATCCCTCTCTGGTCAAGGAATCTGTCCGCGCGATAGGCAGATGCTCACAAAGCCCTGCTACAAGCCCGCAAACTTCAGCACGGTGCCTGAGGCTGCTCCTCAAACACATTGGTTCTGCAGACGCTCATCTAGTAGCCGAGTCGCTCGAAGTTATTCGACACTTGATTCAGCGCAACCCAGAGGCCCACCGCACAACTGTCGTACGGCTGGCAAAGCATCTCGACGCAGCAACAAGCCCTCAAGCCCGTGCAAGCATAATCTGGCTTGTCGGCGAATTTGCCGGTCTGGATTCAGAGAACAACATCGCTGCAGACGTTCTTCGCATTCTCGCCAAAGGTTTTGCAGACGAAGCCGAACCTGCGAAGCTGCAAATTATGCTCTTAGCAGCAAAAGTTTATATTCATCACCTACACGCCAACCCACCTCCCTCTCCCGCCAAAACCGAAGAAGCGCCCGAACCAAGCGCTTCTCTCCTCGATAACTTCCAAGAAGAAGACGGCGGCTTCCGTGACGCACACCTCGAGCAACCCCCGACTCTCGCCGAGCCGCCACAACAAGAGTCTCCCCATCAAATTGAAACACTATATAACTATATCCTTGCACTAACTCGGTACGACACGTCCTATGACCTCCGCGACCGGGCCCGCGTCTACAAATCCCTGCTCTCCTCACCCTCTAGTACCCAACTAGCCTCGCTCCTCCTCCTCGCGCCAAAACCAGTCCCGCACATCCCCTCGCCATCCGAGACACGCAAAAACTACATCCTCGGCTCTGCCTCCCTCGTAATCGGCGACGAAGGCGGTGTAGGCGGGCTGCGCGGCTACGAAGACCTCCCGCCGTGGGTTAAAGAAGGGAAAGAACCCGATCTTGCGCTGCGTGACGAGGCGCCAAGCTCGACTTATGTGTCTGCGTACGAAGTCGCGAAGAATATGAGTGCGAGCGAGAGACTGGACGCCGCGGCTCAGGTTGACAACGAGCGGAGTCGCATGCCTGAGACAATTGCTTCGTATCGAGGGCCGAATGGGGTGGGGCCTGCGGCACAGAGACCGCCGCAGAAGGAGAAGACGCTAGATGACTGGCTGGCGGAGAGTGGGAGTGAAGAGACGGATGATGATGAGGAGGAAGAAGAAGAGGAAGAGGAGAGTAGTGAAGAGGAGAGTGAGTACGAGACGAAGAGTGAGAGCGGGGATGAGAACGACAGGTTGGTTAAGTAGAGATGTAGAGAGATGTTGCCAATACAGTTAGCATTCAAGAATGCACGCACAAGTCAGCTGCAAGAAGTAAATTCAGCTTGTGGTGTCAAGTTCGATTGGTCAGAAGTACAAACAGACTTGTGCGTCAACTTCTTCGCTTGTGATGAAGCCTGATGCGTGATCTTCAGAGACAGTGACTTACGACTGTGGATTGACTTGCATACTTATACATACATCCTAGTAGCTTACTTGACAACAAGCAGACCCAGACCCAATGCACGACGTTTACTTTCCGACCTACACCGACGTATATCGTACAGCCTTTATATCGCTTTGTGATTCATTTACCAAGACGTTTTATGCACTGTAGACCGGAAACTTCAACTGTAAATGTCACACAATGCAAAACAGCAACAGCAAGACAGGGTTGTGAAGGATGGAAATTGACCAGCGCATGGTTGACGCGGAAAAATTAATAATAGATGGCTGTGAAGAAGATGAAGAATGGAAATATACAATAGACAGTAATAAATGGTGTGCGAAGTGCAGACCAAGAAGAAAAAATTATGAGTGGTCCGAAGCAATGATAGACTTTTGATGCTGAATCGCCATAAGGCCATAAAAGACAACCAGACCGGTCTGTAAGTGCTGACGCCGCAGCATGCCCCAGTTGATAGAAAAGGATACAAAAACAAGACATGAAAGGCAATCGTAGACTGGACCGCAAGTGGCATAAGACGTATAATCGCTCCGGACAAATGGTCGTAGATGGGAATGCTGAGTTCGATGGTCGTGAAGAGGTTGTAGAATACGAGCAAGATTCGATGGGAACCTGAGATCGCATGGCTGACGAGCCTAACGGCGGCTACCAAGTGTCAGTGATAGTTACACGGCCGGAGGACGAGTTTTTCTGCAGAGATACATGAAATTGTCTTACCTGTATGCGGCATCAACCTGAGAGCGTCGCTTCCGTTTTGTATGATCGTCATGCTGTCGTAGCCCGTCGTCGTCGGCATATGTGTCCCCGTAACTCCTTTTTCTAGAGACAGAGCTGTCGCTTCGCTCAAGGTTCGGGCCAGACGTAATAGCCTGACCGTTGTTCTCAGGAGGTTTCTCGGTTTCGAAGTCAGACCCAGCCGCAGTTCCGTTGCTGGCCTCGGACCGCGCAGGACTACCTCGTCCACCATTGAAGCCATTGGGATGGTATTGCTGTTGGCGGTTGGTGGGGTTCCATGGATCGTAACGTTCCTGCCCTGGAGGTGGCGGGGGAGGAGGTCGGGCATTCCTGGACGAGGAATCCGAGCCATAGGGTTGTTGTTGCGTTGCAGCAGGATGGCCGATGGGGCGAGGACCATCTAGTAATTGGCTCCTCTGCGGCTCAACTGGGAGTCGAGGTGGCCCACTGTAACATGTAAGCTTGGTAGTGCATGCAAAGAAACGCTGACTTACGATGGTTGCAAAGAAACCTCAGACTTCTCGGGTAGCGGCACAGAAAAGTTTTGGTCTGGCGTTGGCATGGTAAATGACATAGGTTCCCTTGACCAGGGCTTGGGTGAGCCCGTTACTCCGAGAGCAGCGAGGATGTCCTCTTGTGTAGCGTGGGCTTTTGCTAGCTCCAGTTCGGGAGCCACGTGTATGGGTTTGGAGTCTTCGCCGCTAGCCGATAGAACTTGCTCTAGATGGTCCATAACGCTCCAGTCTGCCTCGCGCATTTCTGCATCCTCGCCTTTGAGGTCCATATTAAGAGGCTCATCTGGCCGGTCTCTCTGGGCTATGCACTCTTCCACAGGCACAAGATTGTGTTGCATCTCTTCGTCGGTGAACACAACGAATGCAGGATCACTCTGAATGTACTCCCATGCGTCTGTCTGTCTGACGTCGAGGAAGGCTTCGTGGGAATTGTCCGCAGTGAAGTAGATCGACACTGACTCGCCATTGCCCAATTTCTCTGGCACAGGCCTAAGAGACTGTTCTTCAGCTTCGTCAAATGTTGCAGGCAGAGCGCGTGTCATCTGTTTGGCCGGGTGCCAGATAATGACACCCAAGCTTAGATTCGGATCCACAGGTTCGTTACTTTTGGGCCAAATGGCGCCGTCAAAGTCAAAATCCCAATCATCCCAGGCAAGGTACAACTCTGGCTTGTTGTTTGTTGCATTGTCATGTGAGGTGCTGGCTGGTGGATTCGAAGGTGCTTGTGGAGCAGAGACTAGGTGGGCAGCGGTGGGCGTCGGTGTTGCGTTGGGATCCAGCATTGGCTGATCGTGAGTAGCTGGACCACTGTAGGCATTATACTGACTTTGAGGAGGGTAAGACGCTTGGGGCAGAGCTTGTGGCCAAGCTGGAGCCTGACTGTAGGCCTGCTGGTTGATATCTGCTGCTGCCGTCTGCGGCGGATACGGCGGCTGATAAGAGGTTTGCGGGGCTCCATAACCTTGGGTGCCGGGGTATGCAGAAGCGTGAGGAGGACCCTGATTAGGCTGATAGTTTTGCTGAGGCCATTGGTAGTTGTGTCCTTGAGGGTACGACGGTAGAAAGTTTGGCGGCTGTGATGGGCCATAGCCTTGCTGAGGTGCAGAAGCATAGCCTTGACCTGGGTAGTTGGGATGCACTGGAGGTGCTTGGGGAAAGCCGGGCTGAGCTGGTGGTTGATACTGACCAGGATGTTGGTGAGCATTGAATTGTCCCTGAGGCTGCGCCGGCCCTCGATACCCAGGAGGAGGGGGATAACGTGTTATAATTGGGTTACCCTTCTTTTTTGGCGGCCTGACAAGACATCAATACAATTTGATCAACATAGGCAGATTGTGTTGATGTATGTGATCATGCTCGACAACAACGCTCGACAACAACAATGCTAGACAATGAATGTAAAGGACTTGCTCACCTATTGTCTTGTGGCCGCTGCGGTGGCCCAGCGTAGGGTGGTCCAGGTGGATGTTGACCATATGGTGGCTGCTGTCCATACTGAAAAGGTGGGTGCTGGCCATACCCGGCCTGGCCATTCGCATATGCTGGCGCTTGATAAGGTGCAGCACCAGTCACAGGCCCGCTCCACGACATTCCTTCTCCGGCCGATTGTGGATCCGATTAGCCAGAGCCGAAGGTAAGGAAGGTCCTTCGCCGGAGAACGTTGATGTTCAGATATGCTGTTAACCAGCGAGTTGTGGGCCAGGCTTTCGTGAGGAAAGAAGTGCTGATGAGTGAGGTGTGTGCTGCTCAAATTTGGTCAAAGTGCACGTGCCAAGAAGGCAGGAAAGCACGACCTTTCATAACCTTGATACCTTTCACCTTTGCGTGGGAATAAATTGGTTTTCAAACATGTGACGGGAGACTAAGACTTGGAAGAGAATACCAGACTAGACGAAACTGCTGACGCTGGGAAGGCCACGGGTGTGTACAGAGAAAATCAACTACCACCAAGGGTGTTGTGCGAACGTCGAAATGGAGATGACCAGACAAGGAGATAGCGCAAAGGGCCCATCGAACAGTGTAGGGACAGCTGTTATATAGAGAGATGTCGCTCAATAAGCATTTGAAGTCTAAGGGATGGTCGTCGCAGCTCAAGGTCGGTTTCTTAGTCACCCAAGCTTGGGCCAAATGCGGGATGGTTCCAGCGACGAGGGAAGGAGCCACACCACTTGCCTCCCATGTTCGCCTTTGCGCCATCTCTTGTATCTCGCGTTCCGATGCGTCTCCGAGGATGATTGTACGGTATCGACACCTGCTAGCGACCACCTTAGCCTCGACACCTTGAGTTTGCCGTCTATGCCGCCTCTCTTCACACCAACTTTATAACTACTACCATGCCAGGTCTTCCGTGTACGTCACTTGTCGGCGCATAGGTAGAAGCTTACACACGCTAATCTCTTGAAGCTACCGTTGATCTCGATGAGTGTATTTCGCGACTCTCGAAGAAGGAGCTGCTGGCCGAGTCTGTAGTTGAGGCAATATGTGCGAAGACGAAAGAGCTCCTTATGAAGGAGAGCAACGTCGTGCACATCAGAGCGCCGGTGACAGTGGTTGGTGATATTCACGGCCAGTTTTTCGATATGATGGAGATATTCAAGATCGGAGGACCGTGTCCAGACACAAACTATCTCTTCCTAGGTAAATTACTTGCTCGTACCAGCAGCACGCGACCAGAATTGCTGACAATGCACAGGCGATTACGTTGACCGCGGTCTTTTCTCTGTCGAAACAATATCTCTCCTGGTTTGCCTCAAACTGCGCTACCCACACCGAGTCCATCTCATCCGCGGCAACCACGAATCTCGAGGCGTTACCCAATCGTACGGCTTCTATACCGAGTGTTCGCGGAAGTACGGGAACGCAAACGTGTGGCATTACTTCACCGATATGTTTGACTTCCTGACGCTGTCAGTTGTCATTAACGACCAGATCTTCTGCGTACACGGCGGGTTGTCGCCTTCCATCCACTCTATTGATCAGATCAAGATCATCGACCGCTTCCGAGAGATCCCGCACGAGGGACCGATGGCAGATCTGGTCTGGAGCGATCCCGATCCTGAACGTGACGAGTTCTCGCTCAGTCCTCGAGGGGCTGGGTACACATTCGGCGCGCAAGTCGTGAAGAAGTTCCTGGAAGTCAATGCCATGTCGCATATCCTTCGAGCGCATCAGCTCTGCCAGGAAGGCTTCCAAGTCCTTTATGACGACAGACTGAGCACTGTATGGAGTGCTCCCAATTACTGCTACCGGTGCGGAAACATGGCTAGCGTGCTAGAGGTCAGCGATACCGGCGAGCGCTTCTTCAATGTCTTCGACGCAAGCCCAGACAACGATTTGCATAGAGCTGAGCAACAACAACAGCAAGGCAAGGAGGTGACAACGGAGTACTTCTTATGATACCCATTGTACGTACTTACGCGTTATGGCATTGGGACGATGATTGCATGTGGGGCGATGATTGCATGTGGCGTTGGGAGTTGAATGGCTATCTATTAGCATGGCGTTCTGGACTAGCCTCAGCGGTCTGAATAGGCGGATGTGTGCATAGATGGTTGCTTGAATAATATAAAGATCGAGTGCAGTATACGTGTATGTTCTTTATTTTCTTGACAGATGCGTTCGGTGATCAACACCCCAAGTACTTTGTTTCAACCCATCGGTTCTCCATGTCATCGCCTACTCTTGCAACAACTATCTTGATCTCAGGGAACACGCTGAGCACACGGTTGAGTCCAACACGACCAGCCGCATAGGCAACGAACACTATCCTGTCTTCAGGAACACCATGATCGACCAATACTCGTACAGCCATCAGTGCCGCAGCACCAGAAGAGAACTGGGGATCCAAGACCAAGACAAGGCTGTGCTGTGCGATGTTTGGTGGAAGTGCTCGATAGTGTAGCTCAGGCTCTCCAGTCCGGTAGTTCGTCTGAATTAGCACCCTTCCTGTGACGCAGTCGGGTATAGTGCGTCGTAGGCCGGTCTCGAATACACTGCCGCCCCGCAACACTACTACGGCACTGACGTCGCCCTCTTTCTTCAACCCCATATATAAGTTGTTCTGCGGTGTATAGATCTGCTCAGGTGCGAAAGGCAGGAAATCGACAGCTGTCTCAATGAGCAGCGACACCATGCGGTCCATATAGAAGATGTAGTCTTCCTTTGACGTGCTCTGGTCCATGAGCAGAGTGTGCATAGCCTTGACTTGACTGGTCTGTTCCAGCACCTTTGCGTTGCTGTGCAGTGGACTGTCTTCGGCGATCTGACCGAGACGTCGAAGCTCCAACTGATGCTGCGCCGACTTGTGCTTGAGGGTCTTCCGCACTTGATCACTGACCATTGAAATGGCAACCTTATTCTCGATACCACGGGGGACAATGAGGTCGGCAATCTCACGTTGCGGCGCCACATACTTGTAGAAGTTTGGCTTGACAAAACCAAACCATTGCTTGATACAGCCCTCGATATCACGACCACGCTCCTTGACATCTCGAACGAGACGTCGGGACAGACAGAGGTCAGAGTCTGCTTCAGCGAAAATCTTAAGGTCGAGCATATCCAAGACTCGCTGGTCGTGGAGAGCAAAAATGCCTTCAAGGATCACAACATGAGGCGAGTAGATCGTGGTTGTTTGCTCGAGTCTTGCATGCTTCTCGAACGAGTAGACAGGGACTTCTGCAACTTTGCTGGTCGATGATCAGCCGACATCTTCAAACATGACGATGTCCATACCCAGCCTTGATGTCGTGCAATCGGTCGACCAGAATATCAAAGTCAATGGCCTCGGGAGAATCGAAGTCGTACTCGTTCTTAAAAGCCATTGCTGATTCTTCCGGGGTCAGCGGTTTGTAGAACGAGTCCTAGCTTCGTTCAGTATGTGCGCACGTGACCATATGTGTATGCTTTTGACGCACCATTGAGAGGATCACCACCCACGGCAGGTTCATAGAAGCGACTATAGCCAATGCCAGTGAGGTCTTGCCAGACCCCGAACTACCAGCTACACCAATAATGTTGGCGTTGCCCCATGGAGGCTGGTAATGTGTCCGGCGGCCCTGTGAAGACATGGTGGTGTAAGAATTTTTAGAGGCTCAAGTAAGTCCCAGGTCTATCTCATGTCGTACGAAAGATATAGTAAACGAAGGAATAAAGATATACAAAGCCTTATGTAGATAGTGGAACGACGGATTTTGAGTAGGCTGCTCGGGGCCGCCCGCTTACTGGTGGCAGAGCACTAGACACGCACAAGCCACATCGCCAAGCGCGCTAGGAAGCGAGCTTGAGTTCTCTTCACGAAGCTCGTTGCAACAAACCTTCCTGCACCGAACAGCACGCAAACTCTGCGTGCGCTCTACGACACTCGACCTCGGTCGGGCAGCTTCCCATTTTTCCTGATGGACGTCGGATGAGGTGATAGAGCGCCTCAGCCTCATCATGGTGTGTATTACCGAGCTATCGAAGCTGCACCCCGCATACTGACCTGTCGCGCAGAGCTCATCTACTGTTTCTGTCTCGGCTGCGACGCCGACGCAACACCCTTTCCAGAGGAAGATTGATGACATCAAACCTTCCAAGACGTAGGTTTGCACCTTCTCTCTTGCTCATGTGCTCTTATATGATGCGTCAAAAAATAAGTTGGGAATCTCTCCGAAAATTCCGTGTGGAGCACAACATAACTTGTAGTCTGATCTCGAGCAACGTCTGTTGCTTTGCTACATCATCTACTGTAAACATGCGTCTGTGTGATCTTCCGCTAACGTACCAATTACAGAGACATCAACTTTGTCATTATGGACTACCTGGTCAGCGAGGGATATCCCCGAGCTGCAGAAAGGTTCGCCAAAGAAGCGAACATCCAGCTACCTCTTGAGGAGGAGTCCATCCAGTCTCGCGTAGAAATACGGCAGGCCATCCATGCTGGCGACATTGACACCGCCGTCACAAAGATCAACGATCTGAATCCTCAGGTATGCTGCAACAATTTCTCATCTCTTCTCTTGCAGGATTATATTCAGTTTCATGCACCACGCATAATCTTCCTTGATGATAATCAAACCTTCAGTCCTCAGTATGATTGCAAGCAAACACTTTGTTTAGTTAACACGCCTCTGTACTGAGCTTGGCTAACAAACGTATCAGATTCTTGATACTGATGCTGCCCTTCACTTTGCGTTGCTTCGCCTGCAGCTCATCGAATTGATACGGTCGTGCACTTCGTCTGCGGCCTCCGATGTCACTCCTGCCTTGAGCTTCGCCTCGTCGCAGCTCGCACCTCGCGCAGCCACCAACCCAGACTTCTTGAAGGACCTCGAGCTCACCATGACATTGCTCATCTTCCTTCCAGCTACTGGCAAGCTGCAGAAAGAGCTCAGCGAGCTTCTGGAACCATCCCTTCGTCGCGACGTTGCCAGCAGGGTTAACGAAGCTATCCTTACGAGCATGGGAGCTCACGGAGAAGCGCGCATGAGGAGTTTGGTACGTCTACGTCAATGGGCTGAAACGAAGGCCAGGGAGGCCAACAAGGACATTGGTCCTGCTTTGCCATTCGGGTTGCAAGATGCTAAAGACCAATCTATCGGGAACAATGGCGAAGGCGCAGATGTCATGGTGCAGTGATCAGACTTCTGCAGAATCTGCTCAAAGTGGGTCCAGATGGCCAGGCCACTTGCAAGGTGCACTGAGATACCCAGTACACCAACTGGCGCTATGAGGAAACGATTTTACGATACAATAATGACTATGATTACCGTGTAGCCGATGCTACTGCTCCATGCAATACTGCTCTGCTTTTCTTGATGACAACATCTGATTGAACTATGTTTGCTCCGTTCGTCCCAATACTCAAGTCTGACGACTGCCCATTTGCGTGTGCCGATAATCTGTGAGGGTGTCTCACAAACTGGATGGTACTCCACCTTCGTAAAAAATTCCGCACCCTTGTTCGCCCTGTACGCGTTGATGTGCCGAAACCATGGTTGGGGCTGGTATGTCGTCCTCTACCCGATCTCTACATCTGTTCGTTGCTCGTATGGATCAACCCTAGCAGAGTTCTTCTGGTCCCCTGTGGGTTTCGCAAATTCAACAAAGTGAAGTGTAAAGATCCAATTAGCTCAGTATATACAGGAAAGCTAGTTATCTACCCATCGTGGTATCTCCCCGGTCGCTCCTATCAGGATTGGCGCCCTTCGCCACAGTGCATGCCCACATCTTACTTGGAGGTGTCGAGAACGTATCGCCCAGCAATGGCACCGGCGTGCATCTTGTCGTACACCATCTGGAGCTCAGAGAGACCGACAACCTTGTAAGGTGCCTTGATCAAGCCTCGAGCAAAGAAGTCGATGGCCTCTGCACTGTCCTTGCGGTTGCCGACGTATGAACCTGTTGTTGCTGTTAGTGATTTTTGTGGCGGGTCTGAAATTGGAAACTTACCCTGGATTCTGACCATCTTGATGACGGACTCGAAAACGGGAGCCTTGAGATAAGCACCGGCTGGGAGACCAATGCAGATGACGGTACCGCGTGGTCGAATGTATTCGGCGGCCTGCTGGAATGGCTTCTCGTTGACAGCAACGAGGATGACTGCGTGGGGACCGAGACCATCGGGTGTGGCCTTCTGTACATCGGCCACGAGGTTCTTGGATTTTGCAAAGTCGACAAAGTGCTCAGCACCGAGCTGCTCGGTAACCATCTTCTGTTTCTCATCACCAGTGTCGATACCGATGACACGGCAGCCCATTGCCTTGGCGTATTGGCAAGCAAGAGAACCAAGGCCACCACCAGCACCAACAATAGCGACCCACTGGCCAGGCTTGACTTCGGACTCCTTCAAGCCCTTGTAGACGGTAATCCCGGCGCAAAGGACAGGGGCAATGGCGGCGAGGTCACATTCCTTCGGAATGCGGGCAACGTGAGCAGCCTTTGCAATGCAGTATTGCTGGAAGGTACCATCGACTGTGTACCCGGAAAGGAGGGCCTTTGAGCAGAGAGGCTCGTCGGACTGTTGACAAAAGTCACAGGCAAGACACGTTCCGTTGATCCACTTGACACCAGCGTAGTCGCCAATCTCAATGTCCTTGACAAGCTCACCGCGAGCAACGACAACACCGGCACCCTCGTGACCACCGACAAGAGGTAGCTTAGTGGCCTGAAATTGTTAGGTCATGTGATTGAGCGTAGTCAACGGAAAGCTTACCAGAGGCCAATCACCATTCACGGCGTGGAGATCAGTGTGGCAGACGCCAGAGTACTTGATGTTGACAAGAACCTCATCAGGACCGGGCTGCTGTACGGGGATCTTCTTGTAGTCGACGGGACCACCGGTCTTCTCGATGACCTGCGCCCATTGCTCCTTTGGAATTTCTGGCATTGTGATTGTGTGGTTGCGTGGAAGTTGGAAAACTGTTGGCTAGCAAGACAAGTGTTGAGAGTAGTAGTGAGTTGATTGATCGAAGGCTGATGATTCAACTGACAGGGTGGACTGAGGTCTTATATACCTGCCATTGAGCCTGCTGGTGAGCTCGAGACTGTGACCCCACCTGCGGTATACATCAACGACCAGGGTCTCGATAGTTCGAGCGCTTACTGTCTTGGGAAACCACAGCTCTGGTCAGTAACAAGCTCCTCTCTACCGGTGATTCCGAGTCTCCTGTTCGGCGAGACGGATCCATTTCACAGCTGACGCAAAACCCTCATTGGCTTGAGAAGGTCCTATCGTGAGGCGCAGTGTCCACCGAGGGGTACATTCTCAAGAGACAAGATGACAGGCCGTCGGATGATGCTGCATCGGACGGGAGGCGATGTGATAGCGTGAGGGCTGTAGACGCTCATCAGTGGAGCAGACTACCTATGAATGGCATGGGCTAGCATGGCCTGACATTAGTGTGTACATCAGAGCCAGGGTCAAGGTTGTGTTTATTGTGGTGTGAGGGGTGTAGAAACAGCAACTGCACGCGGAGTGGCTTGACGTTCAGCAGCTTGCTGTTTTCGGAACGGGTATCTCCTGATGTTTTTTATTCAAGCTCAACACTTGCCCACGTCCGTTGCGTATGACGGAGTGATCGAGAAATAAGACTCTTGGAATCAAGATATCGGTTCAATTCATCACGATATGCAGGAAAGCAGAGGACACGCAACTCACCTCCATCTGGTCTCGCTCTGACTCGGCCCGTGCGCTTCCTGGCTTGAACGTCCGTCAGCCTCGCGTTCTCATCCTCCAACCGCGTTGTCCAACGCAGCTCATGTGAGTTACAAAATCCACCAGTGCGTCGGGAACCTGGGGCATTACATCTGCCAACTGGGTCGGTCGAACGCGCCCGAAACGTTATCCTCGATTTTCGCGCAAGTCCAACAAGCCACATCCTACAATGCGTCTGTCCTCACCCGGAAACAACAGAGCCATTGGCCAGTAGCAACACTGCCTTGATATCTGGGCAGATCCACTACACCTCCACTGCAGCTCCACTGCATGCGGCTCCTAGGCTACCGTGCGGAGGTCCCTAATGCCGAGAGCATGTATCATTGACCCGCAACGCCGCAACAACAATGGCGGGGTAGCTCTCAAGAAAGGACCTTCCCACATGGCATCTTGAGTAACAACGACTAGGGAAGTCGGAGCAATGGATAGTTACGGGATAACGGTGTGCTCCATATTTTACCCCGGATCTTAAAGACCCATAAGACTAAGAGATGGTGGATGTTCCGGAGCCTTGAGGAATTGTTAGGGCTTCAGCTCGGGTCCTCTTTTTGAGAACCTGGAATATGCCGGATTGCCTGGAAGCTGTACTGTAGAGTATATTCCAAATATGATCCCATCATGGTTGGATGGCCAAGCTATTATTGATCGTTTCAGGATATGGTCGCGGTAACAAGCCGTGGTTGCGGGTGCGGGGAAAGTCTGGGGCTGACATCGTGAGACATTGCGGTTAGTGCGGGGCACATGGGAGTTCATGGCTTCAGACTGGGGCGCCGGGTATAGCGTCGAGACCGCGCGTTAGCTGGGCGCTGATGCTGTTAGGTTGGCAGAGAGAAAGGAGAGTCGTGCGTCGTGGCCTGAGGCTGCGTTGAGGTGGTGGACCGGCCGATAGCCTGCGGAATGGGAGGTGGCCGGCGCCTTATAGTAAGGCGCTGTTGAGAACCTTGATAGCTGACCTGAGAACCTTGTTAGCCTGTCGATGATCCTGATGGCAGAGCATTGTCGTCGAGGTCGCGACGGTGCACAGCAGAAGATTGCATATGGTGTTGTGATTGCCTTCAAAATTTGAACAGTCGTGTCCCGATCCACTTCGTCAGTCAATGCAATTGATCCATACAGCATTGTCAGGCCGTGATCGTCTGAAGAATTCTTCATGCTTGGAGTGTAGTGCACTCGTTGCGTCATGATTTGGCACCCACACATGTTCTCCCTTATACTTAGAAGCGACCAACAGTGGACCTGACATCCACAACAGACATAACACCCAGAATAATTCGCTTTTATTCGAGAGTAGTTTGCTTGCGAGAAGTATGGTATGTTGTAAGAGCTGCAGGCATTGCATATGCGTCTAGCGTACCGTTTAACGTTTTGGCGCTATCATCTTTGACGTGTACGGGTCTCGACAACACCAACGCATCCGTGAGGAAGCATAGTACTTATAAGCGTTGCGATCAACAGGCTCGGATTTAAAATAGAAAAATGCATGGGAAGACTCGCGTGGCTACCTGTATGCCGATGAAGCGAAACCTGGACTAAATACGCCACATGCAAGCGACGCGACGCAACGCGACGAAGTCACACCAAGATGTAAGAACGGTCGCCAATGTGAGCAAAATGCAGTTGTTCACAGCATATATATACTATTTTCGTTAGCCGAGGACTTGTCGAAGGTTGTTACCCTAGGCACTAGAGTTGCGACAGCCGGTGCTTGCTACGAGAAGGTTAGTGTACGTAGCGGAGGTCTATGAGCCCTCACTACCACATACTATATCGTATGATATCCAGTGTACCCACGGGTACGTTAAGTTCTCGTCAGTGCATATACCGCTAACTTTAAACACTTTGATACAGCATGCGTTAAATTATCCGGAGTCGAAATTCAGAATCAGAGTGGGGCTAGAGGGTAACAAGGAAACCAGCAGGTGTTTGGCAAATTTCAATTCTATGTACATGCTATTCCGACAGTCAAAGCCGGTCAGTAGAAGTAGTGGTCTAACTAGCACAGCTAGCCAGGAGTATCGGAATGCCGATCGTTAAAGCCGATCATGTAAAGCAGTTTTCTAACCGTTGAGACTAGCTATAAAGCAGACCAAACGTGAGAGCCGTTCGTATGAAGCAGAGGACTGACCGTGGAAGCCAGTCAGTAGGAGTACGGCCCGTTCAGAGCCAGTTTGGGAAAGAAGTCAACTGTTCGAAGTAGGCCAGAAGGAGAGGTACAACCACTCGAGCCAATCAGAGAAAGCAAGAGATCGACCGGTAAATTAAACCCCATTGGTAACCTAGCGACCGTGATGACCTCGCCCACGACCACATCCTCGTCGATCACCATCACCTCGTCCACCCCTACATCGAGTATGCGCATCAGTGGGGCCTTCTGATGGTTCAGACGCTTTGGTCTCGTCACCCTGCGCAGTTGGTGCGTACTCTTTCAACAAGTCATCAATTTGCTCTGAGAGAGATTGATTGAAGTAGCTTGGTGAATTTGCCACTCTTGTTATACTGTTGTGTTTGGAGGACATCGTTCTGTGCTCGGAGACGTGTCTTGGTCAAAGATTTGTCGAAGGGTTGTGTCACGAACTCACGAATTACGATAGTCAGTGGATTGAGGTATTGCAATCAAATTAGAAGAAGGTCAAAAGTTGTATCATACGCTAGAAGGCCTTACTTCAATAGCCATTTAACACATGAGTTACCACTGCCTGACAAGCATTAGAAGCCGACATGGAACCAATCTGCTGTCTCTGGAAGCGTGATAACACCGAGGTTTGAAGTGGTTCTCGTAAAAGCAGTCTAGAGCTTGTTCGCACGGACTGACATCAGTGGAGAGACCACATGATTGGGTTCCTCGGCTTCTGCTGTAGGAGCCGAGGAGGGTGTCGCGTCGTCCGTAGCTACCGCAAAGCTCGATTTTCCGAGGCCTGGCATTGACATGGATGCTGATGCAGGTACTGGTTGCGAGACTGGCGTTGGCAGCTGCTGTTGTAGCGTCATCTGTGACAACTTGAACTCACTATGACGCCGCTGAGCATCATAATAGTGTGGTTCCAATATGGCCCACTGGGCGGTGAGTCCTGGATCGCGATTGATCATGTCCATGACACTCTGGGGAACTGGGACCACTGGATTGCTGGGATCCGACACAGTGCTAGAGCACTGCGCGCTGAGCTTCTGCAGACTCATGGTGACCTTCTCAACCAGTGCCAGACCTTGGGCATCTGGTAAAGCTATTGCCGTTAGCTGTGTTACGATTCAACATTTGACTCAATGCTTACTGGACAATGGCCGACGATCGAGCAGCATATTCGTGGCTTGCACCCGATTGTGGTGTGCCGAAGAGGAGGCGAAGGCCGCATTGGCCTGGTTGTTCGAAGGGATGGCGCCTAGAATGTTAGCTACGGTCAAGAATTGCTTTTGGGAACCTACCTTGCGGCCCATTCTGTGGTTGATTGTTGTAACCCGAGCTGGGTTGATTGTGAAGTGAACTATAATCCATCTGAATTACAAATTAGAGTGATGCAGAAATCAAGGGCGGTTTACTTACTTTTTTGAATGTATAGCTAAAGAAGGGAAGGTAACAAGCGGCGGGGAGTTTGTTGATAGCAACAGTGTGCCAAGCAAGCTAAGCGGTACCGTGATGATGGGCAACAAACGCGACCAGTTGCTTCACTTTCACCTAGAAGCACGTTCGGAATTACACAGTTCCATGAAATTATGTACCAGTATGTCTAAATCCTTTCGGTCATAGCTGCGTTAGTCACACATGCGCAGCCTCGACTCGTACCTTGATGACTCCATCTGAAGGCCTGCTTACAACACACCTGAGGGCACAGATGTCAGCAGTTTCCTCAGATCAATCATATCCATATCTCTTGCCCATCTCCTTTATACGTCAGAAAGAATCCACATTCACCAAGTTTCGCTTATAACTTACAACGACTGCTTCAACGATGTCGACCCTTGTTCAATTTATCCGCGAATTCACCTATGGCACACAATTTGTTCCACAAACGTGACCGGTAGAACGAGTTAGTAGTAAGACACAATCAGAAATAGTCTACAAGGTACTCTATTGGTAGTTGAACAACAACGGAGATACGCTAGACATGATGTCGGAAGTTTAAGACGTACTTGACTAAAGCTAAGAGGTCACATACTTTGATTCTATGGAATATGGGAACATCAATCAAATTCTTCAGATTGAGTTATCATGTTCTATTGTCTCAAGGAACACTGCAAGGCCTCACTGTCGAAGCCACAGTTCCGTAACATAAATGCGACAAGCAGCGGTGCCCTGTATGCATACAAGTCTCTGTACAGGTATCCAAAAGTTATGATGATCATTATGCCGCTTCCCTCTGATGTTGGGTGTTGTTCGCTCACAACGGCTCATGATAGGTGCACGATACCTGAGACCACGAGGTTGATGTCTGTACTCAAGTTCCACTCGAAGATTATGCTCCTTAGAAGTAGGAGCCCTCGACAAGAAAGCCAACTGTCAGGCGTACGTGCTGGTACAGGTGATCGAAGTCCATAGTTGATAGTGCGTCGTTGGCAGTGTGAAGGTAGGGGGTTGCATCTACCATGTTCTCGTCACAGACGTACGCAGCAGGGTAACCCGCATCATATGCCGCACCACTGTCAATGTTCATTAGCAAAAGCTCGTACATGGTACGTGGTTGTTGTCATTGCCACTTACTGGTCGCTGCATGCGTAGCCGCATCGGTCAGTAATTACCGGCAAAGCTGTGTACACGGGTACTAGCTTGATGATGAAGTTACTCAACGGTGTGCTCACGTAGTCGGTATATACCGCGATGTTGTGGTTCGGAGAATATGCGGTCATGTCTTGATTCATGACGGCGAGAACTTTGGCGCTGCGCTTGACATAGGAATTAATGACGTCTCTTGCTCCAAGTAGTCCGCCCTCTTCACCTGAGTAGAAATGAAACTCGAGGGTGTTCTTTGGAGCGTACTTGGCTGCAGCAAGCACACGAAGGGACTCAAGCATAGTGACAACAGCCTATTCTGGTCAAAAACATCTTGACTACCTATGTCATACCACTTACAGATGCATTATCATCGGCACCGGGAGCTCGACCGGTGGTAGGATTGGCTTGGTTGATTGAGTCGAAGTGCCCAGATACGATGACAATATTTGATGAGGTTCCAGGAATTGTCGCGATAACAGATGGCTGATTGTAGCTATGTGTGAATTGCTTCACAGTGATCTTGGTGTTCGCCGCTGCAACATTCTTGACAAGGTTGAATACCGTCGTAGCCGAGGACGCAGCATAGGACCCTCTATAGTATCGGTTATGTATGTTGGTCAAGGTGGTAGCCCAGGTCTTGGGGTTAGTCTTGCTGATCTGCGCAATCAAAGGATTGGCTTGAGCCTGGTGAGATGCTGCAGATGGGAAGGTTGCGGATTGACGTTTATCAACCTTGAAACCATTTGCAACAGCAATGCGGTGCTCTTCCAGCTCCTATGTCAATGTCAAAAATTTGTCCGACAGCCTTTGGATTCGTCAAATGATGGACACGAACCTGAGTCTCCGTGATATCCATGAAATGGGCGCATGAAGGTGTAGAGATGAAGAGATCGAGTTTCTCCTGCTCGGTATACCATGTACCATTGTCGGCGTCAAATGTTTTGATCAAGCGAAGTTCTTCGCCCGCCGCATTGAGCTTCGGTGTATAGGCATGGACTGAAGCAAAGAACCCGAGGGCCACGCTGGCGATGACTGTTTTGCGAACCATGTTGATCTAAACGGTCTGCGGCCTGTGGAGAGAAGACTGTATCGTGGACTGCAAAGGCGACACTCTTACATCGAAAAACTTACTTGGTTTATAGCTACAAGCCTATCAATGTTTTCTACGCGTTATATTGCTCAAGTCTTGGTTTTCTTCTACGCCGTGAATGCACCTTCTGAGACGGGCAGTGGCCGTCAAGGTCTTCAAGGATTGAGATGATATGCATGGCTGAGGTGTCCCACCCACTGACAAGTCCAGGCAAGCACTGCCGAGCGGCAGTCACTGACAAATGGTATGTTGTTCCGCCAGCCCTATCCGATGAATTATACGAATGATTTGCCCGCAATCAATCATGCTAAGACTCACGATAAGATTTGCGTCTTGGCTCCTGCCCCTTCAGACGCCACTTCCGCGCACACCAATCTTTCGTACGGCATGCGGTGAACAGCGAGACTGATTCAGGTGGGGCTCTTCATTATGATCGTAATGGTAGTTGTCTCGTTGTGGAATTGTCGTTGCTGTAGGATCGAAGGCTAAAATTGATGTGACGTCATGTTCGTTCGAGCTCGGGAAATGCATGCTCGCGTTACCATATCCACTTTGTGGTTCTTCTACCATCTTTCACCATCACACCATTTCGAGGATCAGCTCTCCTCAACATAAGCAACGTGCTCCTGACGGCTTGATTCCGTTCAGTGGGCGGCAGACATGAACAGATAGGGCACAGTGTTATCGTAACCACACGTTGAATACGTTGTTTGATCAGGTTGCATTCTACACAAAACCATTGAATCGTAGATTTCTTTAGATCTGCATTGTAGCACGTTGAAACGCGGGTCATTTTCTTCTCTGCTCGGGTTGTGTCTAGCTCTGAGTGTACGAACACACTGTGTTGTTTGAACGAGTACCTGATAACCATACAAGCTCTACCTACCAATCCTCTCGACTGTCGACAGGCTATGTGTAAACCTTACATCTTCAATACTGGTACCACCGTAGTGGTAACCGAGTTCGTCAGTGTGATCATCTGCTTCGACAGCACCTCGGGCTGATGTACGAAGAAGCTCGTTTTATTGGCCGGATACCTCCTAAGAATACCAGAGAACCCCAGACGTTTCACGCACGCAACACGGCTACTAGTCACAAGATAATACTTAGTAACAGTATAAAACCTGCTCACTACCTACAAGTATGCTAAATGGCCCTAAGTATAGTGATGTTATTGTTCTATGTTGCTACACAGGGTGGTGCACAAGTTTTCGACCAATAGAAGCGAGCTTCTTTGTACGGGACAGTTGCTCTACCACGTCTGGTGGTCAGAATTTCGGGAGATTTGTGTGCGAAGCATCTGTTAATGTCTTCTCGGACAGGACCCTCTTTGGGGAGGCAGTCGAGTCACGCTCCTGATCAGCACGTAGATCCACAGCCTCACGCCCGTCAAAGAATCTGCTGTCTCCACGGGCGGACTGACACTAACTAGCACAAATGGAACCCCACAGCGGGATCGTGGAATTTTCCGCAGTGGCAAACGCATGAGTTGGGGCACCTTGGCGTGTGGATCTTTGAGATTGCCAAGTCGTAATGGCTTGCGGGAGTTAGATTGACATCGACATAGAGAGGCCAAGCTACGGAGGCCATGGGCCCGGAGCACCAGAAGATTCGACTTGAAGGGCGAGAGATTGCAGCATACGATGTGAGCAAGCTAATGCACAACATGAATCGATCCCGTTGTCGAGTCATTGAGTGCTGTCACTAGCCGCAGGGGCGGCATGTGATAGGAATGAGTCGTTGCGATGTTGAGGTCAAACTGGAACAAAGCCTTTCAGCAGAAATGCACTGACCGCTAGTTCTGTGTATGCATCAAACGTGTGCCCAAAAAGGCAACATCAAGTCAGATCGGACAAGATGGGAAGACATCCAGCGAGTGTGACAGTTGTCTGGGAAGTCGAACTTGACATGAAGTGGTGTGTTCAAGACAGGTCGCCCTTGATCCTGAATGTATTATCATTGATAGTCCATGGCTCATCATGATGTGTATCGTCTAAAAACGTTTCCCTTCGTCAGCTTCACCAGCCTCTATTTTGTCGTCCAACAAGCGCCGCTTCGTCATCGCTGTATTCACTGGGGTCTCGTTTCGGTGTACTCAGGCTCCCTTTTCCAGTCTCGCTCCCTTCAGTGATGCTCTCCAGGCTCCCTGATCTTGCTATTTTGCGCTCATCAACTGTGACGCCATTTTTCTTCAAATCGTACGGTCCTGTGATTTCCACGTTCGAGGCTTTCCTCCCGCGCTCGAAAAAAGGATTCGGCTCGCTGCTGATAACAACTTCATGGGTTTTCTTGATCTCGTTGCCAGTGGGTTCGAAGCTGACAATGCGGTCCTCGTTATGGTAATGTGAAGCATCGCCTTTGTAGGAAAAGACGCTGGCAAGTTCGTGGTTCGAGCTGCGGCGTGACTGCTTCGGCACGCCAGTTGCTCCAGACTTGGCTCCTGAGGTTGAGAGATTGGACGACCTGAAGTCGTTTGCGAGGGAGGCGTTTCCTGGTTTGCGAGAGGCAGAGATGGCGATGCGCTTGATCAGGTTGGCCATGGTCATCTCGATGTTCAGTTTGACGAGGTAGGCGAGAGGATGGAATTGAATATAACTAGCAACGTTAGCACGATGCATGCAATCACGACGGATGGCAACTTACACGAAAGAGTTGGGTATCGACATGGCACCAATAATCATAACGTCCATGAGGAGAGAAACGGCAACGATACGCTGGTTGAAGCGCACAAGTCGGTTGTACTTGGTCAGTCCGTTGCTGATGAGATTCGCCTTTACAGTCTTCAGGAAGTACCAATTCAGCGCCGCATCGACAATCAGGTACAAGAACTTCTCGATACGATCCCAGTACTCGTTGATAATGTGGTACCTGGATATGTGTTAGCACGACTGCTACGTCGCAGCGAAAAAAGCATGGGCCGCACCTGTGATTGATCTGAAGACGTGCAGGTATCCAGATAGTGAAGACACTGAGGTTGATTGCGGTGACGAACACAGCCGTTGCAATCATGATTTGCCTCGAGTGTCTACGATCCGGAACGATAACTCGAATTCGGTTGATGATGATTTGTAGTAGCAACTGGACCTGGATACACCACCAGAAGAGGATGGTGAAATAGAAGGCGAAGCCTTGTGATCGTTAGCTAGTGCAACAAAGATACAACAACAATATTCTTACTTGGTTTGATATACTTGAGTAGATGCAGAAAACATTCAATACTCATGACCAATGAAATAATCAACTCCAGCCATATCATCCACACGTACACACTTCTCAGCGGGGAACGAGAAACCTTGGACTGTCCATAGGCAAGGTACACTCCAACAACAACGTTCACCAATGTCAAGGCAAACACCACGGCCGCGATGATAATGTCGGCTGTCGTTATGGCCTCATTCTCGTAGTTTGGCGAGATCAATGGGCCCCACGGTCTGAACGACGGGTCGTCGCGGAACTCATCGTTCATGGCTTACAGCAACGAGATCGACTCGATGCAGATACAGCGTAGGGTTGTTAACGGACAAAAGAAAACATAGGTCGATGAAATGCTGAGAGACGGCAACGACAGGTGGTACCCATTCTTTTGATGTCTGGAGACCCAGAAAATAGAAACCCAAATGACGCTTCAGGAGAGGAGGCGCTGGATCTGACAGACCCTCGAATCGTAATAAGGTTCGGGCATTTGCATCAATCGGCCCTGCAGCACGCTCCAGTGTTCTCATTTGCTAGCTGCTGCACATCCCGTCGGATTCCAGATGCCCAAGCGCATCCTCGCCGCGTGCTTTACATGCGCCTCCTGGGACATGGTTGGGGCTAAGACAGACTAAGTCAAGCGGATCGTGCTGTGTTGCATTTGAAACGGGATTGATCCTGGCGGAACGTTGATCGCACTCGCTTCTCCGTTCGCCTCGCCATGCACACGACGCACATGGCACCCACTTGATGCGCGAAGGATTCCGTATCATCCAAAGTGTTGGTTCACGGCAGGCTCCACCCAGCTGTCAGTAGATCCACACGAGGACAAGACCTGCCTTCAACTTCCTGTCTGTCAAATACCCCATGATATAATGGCCATGTTACATTGCAAGAGCCGAAAGGAGCTGGGCAGACTTGGAGCACGAGTTTTCCAATAAACACTGCCGGGAAGCCGCAATGCCGTAGCTGGATAACCTTCCTGCAGACTCGTGGATGTCATGGCCATTTTCTCAACATTTGCTGAGAGTTGCAGTATTCAGAATCAGGTTTCGTTCTAGATGTGGGTTGAAGGTGTGGCGAGTTCTCCGCCCATCGTGATTTGCCGAGTGAAATAGTCTACCGTCGACTGAGGCGGACCTGAATCTTCGCAGCGAGGCGGGCCGAAAGGCAGTCGACCATCCGAACGATGTCAAGAACCCAATCTTGGTGTGCTCGAGCTCTGCGGCGGTCTATCCTGCCCGACAGCTGATCTACGTGCTAGCTGACAAGTCAGCGCGCATCGTTACTGAATGATGCCTCACGATTCTAAGGCCTCCCATCGACGTTGTAATCTCTCCATGTTTTCCAGGTAGCAGGTCTGAAAGGCAATTGCCGGTACTAAATCTAGTGAAGGCGCGGCTCTTAGCTGGCGCAGGCAGCGAAAGCGCCAGCCACGTGTCTGGTACCTGGACTCTAACGGTATTAAGGCACTGTGATTCCTTCACTGACATGGTTTTCGCTGCAGCATAGCTCATCACATGACAGCATCGGGCAGTGCTTCCGGGCACAAGCCAAGCATGCAAGGAACGACGTTGTTGTTGATGAAACATGACCGGACAAGAGTTTGGACATTAGAAGCGTCAGAGGAAGTTGAAGGTGAATCTGAGCTTGTCTAACGGATGGGCCAATGTCTTCGAGCAAAGAAACTGCCGCTCCGATGCGACGGCGAGGTCGAGCAGAAGGATGCGATGCCTGCGCAAATCTGGAGGATGTTTGAGAGATCTTCGGGGAAGTGGCCAACGGGTGGCCCCTGCAGCGATCACCAAATCGAGTTTTTAAGGAGCACTGAAGCGCCACCCAAGACCCTGCGAAAAGGAGGCCAGGTGAGGTAATCTACCAAACTTCCATTCGTTGAAAACTATCCAAGGAAGAGAAGTCGAGTCAAGAACATGATTGTTACAAGCATGTGAGATCAGCTTCAGAGAAGGAGCGATAGGAACCGCGTGCCGTCAAGCCTTCAATAGTGGTGGCTCCAGCCTTGTTTCTCGAAAGCAAGCAACGATTCGTACAACAAACTGGGACGACACAGAACGCAGACAAAAATTAGAATTGCAGTGTCGACCTTTAAGTCCCGACCACCGATACCTGTAACCTCAAGTCTCTGCAAGCAAGTCTCATCTATGAAACCGTGGCATACCGAGGTATCTAGGTATCCGGACCAAAGCAGTGATGGTCGATGCGACTCGTACAATGGACCCGATGGCTATTCTACGGTACATTCGAAACCACCCGGCCCTATGCCGTCCTATCCTACTCAAATCGTTTCGGTCCGAATGAAGAGGAACACCAACGTAGAAGATTGAACCAATCTTTGGTGCGCCACAGTTACTGAGCCATTGTAACACAGAGAACCAGATGATCAAATTTACTACGTTCAGAGGGTCGACAAGCATGAAATGATGTGAAGCTTTCGCAGAATTGAGTTAGCAGAAGAATTCCAGACTCCCGCCCTGCCTGGTACTATGAACGAGAGTTGCGGCTGCAGCAGTGTCTATGCAGCAGTTAAGTTGAGCAAAACAGATGCGCATTAAGGTTTGAAGTCATGTAGACGGAACAGAGCAGTACATGGCAATGAGTTGCCGATGAGGGTTACTTGGACTGATTCTCACAATCGACTGTGCTCGCTGTGGGCTCCCCATAGGTTACTGCGCCTTCACTACCTTCTCAATCTTCACCTCCACGCCCCTCATATCGTCATTACTTCCTCCACAATCTCTCGTTGGTAGCAGGGAAAGCAGCTTTTGATATCGTCACCCGAATCTTCAGCGGCTGGCCATCTTTCCCACTACGCTGCCTAGCAAAAGTCCCCCAAATTGAGGTACACGCAGCTAAGACACTCAATACAGTCTCTGCAAGCGCCCACAAATCAACTGCATCCGTGATACGCTAGGCGATCCTGTATCAGCTTCGGGCAAACAAACCCAACCAGCACAACGACTACACTCACTCTCCTTCACGAACACGAGTAGCAAGCCTGCATATTCTGTGGTACGGAGCGTATATACTGGGATGCTGAGTTTCGATATCTGGGGTGCGATGTTAATGACCGTCAATAATATAATGCTAGGTATCAGGCCGAGACTGGAAAGACAACAATTGTTGCACGCGTAGAATTCATAGTCTTCTTTTCGAGATATATACAAGCTATATACAATGTTAGTACTATACATAACACTGAAGCCAAAATGCCTCGCCTGTCGTCTTAGTTAGGTCTCAGCAGCATGGCAATGGCTGCGGCTGCGATGACCGCTCCTGCTGCAGCACCTTGAAGTATGGCAGTAGTGAAGTCGACTCTTCGCATCGAAATAGGTCGCTCGCTGACGATGTCTTCAGCAATCACAGCTGCTTTGGTCTGCCAGAGTCCCAGTTTTGCCCATATCTTTTCACTCGTCGATAATGGTTCCTTGGCTTCCTGTTCGATATCAATAGTCTCCTGCGGCGACGCCTCCGAGTCTTGGGGTGTCAACGGTGCGGCCCCGGGCGCTGCAGAGTCGGTGACAGGCTCTACAATCTCCTCGAGCAGAGTCCTGACTTCAGGAAGAGGCTCTTCTGAAATTTGCGGTGGCTCTTCTGTTCCCGCCGTTGGTGACTCGTCGACATTCGGCTCGACAAAAACAGGCGAGGCGTTCTGTACAGACGTAGTTGCAGGCTCAACGACTTGTTCGACAGGCAAGTCCTGCTCTTTAGTCTTCTGCGCGGGCGCGACTGGTTGCGTGGCAGACACCTCATATGCGGGGGCTGCAGCTGCAGCTGCAGTCGCGAGCACTGTTGCAGGTGTCGCCTCAACAGCAGTCTTCTGTGCCTCCAGCGTGTTTTTGATCTCCCTGACCATCCTTTTTCTTCTCCAAGGCTCGAGGATCAACAGGCTTAACAGCAGAAGGAAGATGTTTACACCCATCAGGCCGAAGGTGACCCAGGTGCTGTTCCTTCGAATGGTATCACTCCAGATTTGTTCCTCATGGTATTGTGCGCGCTCTCTCTTCTCCAAGTAACTTCGTGATTCCTCCAAAGCGTTCTCAGCAGCATCTACGGCCTCTTTGGCTTCCCTCACGGCCTTGTCGTTCAAGTGTTCGGAGCGAATGAGGGACATGTAGCGTTCAAGATCACTGGATGACCACGAGTGCTTTCGTTCGAGAAGGGCAACGACCTCTTTTTGCGATGCGGCTTGCTGTGCGAGAGCGGCATCCAGGGCTTCTTTCGTGGATTCGATTGCAAGGCGACGAGCTTTGACAAGTTTCTCTGTGATATGTTAGAAATGCAACGGCTATGTGCGTCGACCTGAAGCATACCTTGCTCCTGGATTTCCCTTCTGAGAGCCTCGATGCCTGAGTAATCCGTACCAGTGTATGTGTTCACCTTTTGCGTAACGACGGCGATCTTGGGCAGCAGCTCGTCCATGAACTGTGAGAGGCGTTTTTCGAGGTTTGATCTTTGACGTTCCTGATGGGACGGTAGATGCTCATCAGGAACTCGTTTGACCTTGTCAACGACATCGTCCTTGTTCTGCCTAGCTGGTGTCTCCTTCTGCACAGGTGTTTGCGCTGCTACAGGCGGAGGACTCGGTGGTGCAGGGTCTGGCTTTGGAGGCGCTGGTTGAGTAGGTCTTGCTTGAGTGGACTGCTGTGCCTTTTGTAGGGCTTCCTGTTCGTGCTTCTTTCGCAGAGCTTCTTCCTCCTCCTGCTTCTTTCGCAGAGCCTCGGCTTCCCGCTTCTTTCGCCGAGCCTCTTCTTCTTCCTTCTTGCGCCGAGCCTCTTCTTCCTGCTGCTTCTTCCGCAATGCCTCCTCTTCCCGTATCCTTTGCTGTTCCTCCCACTCCCGTCGCAGACGTTCTTGCCGTTCAATCAGCTGCTCTGGTGTTCTGTCCACGGAACTGGCCGGTTTCTGCTCGGTCGCAGGCGGTGGCATGGCAATTGGCTCGGAAGAGCCAGATGGCTTCTTCTCCTCCATCCATCTCGAAGAGCTCGAGAACTGGCGCTGCAGCCAACTGCCTGTTCCATTGCTGCGTGTACGGGGCCTACTGTGTCGTGGAGATGCAATCGACGCCTGGCGGTACTGACAGGTGACGCATACTGACGGTGACTGGGCGATGAGCCGGCCAATTGATCGAGTCGAGGGTGTTATGGGGGCAGCATTGGCGGCGAGTGAGCGTGAAGCATGCTGAAGCAACGGCCTCATTCTTGTCGTGGGCTGCACCTTCTCATCGAGAGCCAGTGGCCGTCACCGGCAAAATCAACGCCCTCGGGAGTCCGCCGGAGCTCGACGCGAGCTTGGACTGCCAAGCCAACATGACGCTGGTCCCTGGTTTCCTTCCGGGTCGGCGGGATGCCGTTTTGGGGTCTGACGGCTCGCCCCTCCATCAACAATTTCTCAGTCATAACTGCGTTCGCTGTTCTCTTCACGTACATACAGTTTTCGCTATAGACAAGATGGGTGTTCAAAATGCGGCTGCGGACCTTCCCGCTATGAAATCGAACCCACAGGTATGTCACATTGACTCCGGATCTTGAAATCATACACTGACAGCGCATAAGTTCATCTTCTTTACCGACTTCGACGGCACAATCACACAGCAGGACAGTGAGTCTTGACGCCTCCATCACAATATTTGCGACTCTTCTCGACCGCATCGCCCACGCCTCGCCTCGTTACAGTCGCGTCGCCAGCCATTGCCGACTCCCAGCATACTGACAATGTCCAAGGCAATGACTTTATGACCGACACAATTGGCTACGGCCAGGAGAAGCGCCGCGAAGGCAACATCGCCTGCCTGAACGACAAGATCTCTTTCCGCGACTCTTTCCAGGACATGATGGACAGCGTCACTAAGCCGTACGACGAGTGCATCAAGTACGTTGTCGACAACGTCAGGCTGGATCCTGGATTTGCAGAGTTCTTCCAGTGGAGTTTGAAGAACAATGTCCCTGTTGTAGTACTCAGCTCAGGAATGGAGCCCATCATCAAGGCACTGCTCAAGAAGCTTGTCGGTCCCGACTCGGAGAAGATGCAGGTTCTCGGAAACCAGGTTGGTCCCAGGGAAGGCAAGGACATCAATGAGGAGGGTGGCTGGACCATTCTTTTCAGGAACCCCGAGTCAGGCTTCGGTCACGACAAGTCGATCGAGTTGAGGAAGTACTCATCCCTGCCAGAAGACCAGAGGCCCACCATGTTCTACGCTGGCGATGGTGTATCAGACCTGTCTGCTGCGCGCGAGACCGATCTGCTCTTCGCGAAGAAGGGCCACGATTTGATCAACTACTGCGCAAGGGAGAACGTACCCTTCACAGTATTCGAGGACTGGACAAACATTTTGTCCAAGTGCAAGGAAATTGTTGAGGGCAAAACCACTGTCCAGCAGGCTTCCAAGGAGGGTTTCGAGGCTTACAAGAGCGGAGCTGCTGGTGTCAACCTCAAGGAGACCACCAAATAGAGCTGTAACACATAGACAAGCATTTGGAAAGGCATAGACGGATGCATTTATGACATAGAGATTCCCGGTAGATATACAGATACCACATAGACTAAAAGCGCAACGAAGCATGACTATTGGTTCATGGTCTTGTAACACAGCTTATGACGACCAGTACCTTTGACCTGTTATGGTGCTGAGGAAGACGCATCTCCCTTTCGGTCCTCGTGCGAACAATTCATTGTTGTCGCGATTGTGAAAGACTTCATCTTTAGCGTGAGGGAGTTGGGTTGCGGCACCTGCCCTAACAACTGTTCCCGTTGGCACATCCGCAAACCGTTTATTAATGCGTCTTCTTGATTGGGTGAGAAGGCCATCAAAACTGTCGCTATATCTCCTCTGCATGGCTTAGTGAGGATTGCGGGGTTTGAATGGTCGTCAGCCTCCAGGTAATTCCTCATAGCCCTACCGTAACCACACGTAATTACCTGGTTGGAGGACAATCCCGCATCCACTTTGCTGGCTTGACTACGGCTGACATTGCAATAGCCTGATTGCAGGATACCGAATGAGCGAGCAGATCCAGAAGGATCCTGTGCACCGGCACGCACACGGCTCGGAGCAAAGAATCCTCAGCCGCGAACTTGGATTGAGTTCGATATCAGCGAATCCGAAGCCCTGTGTATCTCCATGCCATGACCCTAGCTTACGGCATGTAACATAGAGTAAAGTGCCAGTACGCCTGAAAGTAACGCAGGATTCGTCTGCGCCTCACAACCGCGTAAAAATCTTCCGTACCTACAGACCGAGGCTCATGGGAACCCACTCTTCACGAATCCTGCAGGAGCATCGCAAAAACCATATGTAGAAGGCAGGAGATACAGCTAGCGGTGAGTGAGACTTAGCTTGTACTGGTGAGCAAATCGTTTGCATTTGAGGAGCTTTTCTGGGGCTTGGGAAGGCGAAGCCAGGCAGGCACCACTGCTGCCATCTCATGCATGTACTAAGAGCATGTCAAATGACTCGAGTCCGCACTGATCAGACCTCTAAGCCCTGAGCGGCAGTAAACATGGTAATATTGGAGCATTTATGCCTCGAACTGACTAGGTGCGGGCCACCTATTTCTGACCATCCAAGTATTTGAAGAGCCATAGCAGCCCCAGGATCGTCCAGGTCGCCTCCTCTCTTACTCGTATTGATATTGGCCTTGTAGTATTACGTTGCGAGCAGATATGCGTACCACCACTGTTCTCACGGCTTTGTTCTCCGCAGCTCTATCGAGTGTGATCCCTGCCTCCACCGAGCCTTCTCCTGCTCTGTCTTTTGACAAGAGACAAGAAGTGGCTCATTTGGCTCACAGAGGTGAACCGCTCCAGGCTGATGTCTATGCCGGTGTTGCGGCTTCCAATCAGCAGACCTATCAGGCCAAGCAACGAACGGCTCAATGGGAGACCTGCAACGCTTCGAACATCATCATCAGGCGTGAATGGTAACCAATGTACACGCATTACTACAAAGTCTGTACTGACGATGCCAGGTCTGTCTTCTCCACAGCTGAGAGGGAGAACTACATCAACGCTGTTCAATGCATGGCAAAGCTCGCTCCCAAGACTCCCAATTCTATCTGCCCCGGTTGTCAGAACAGATACGATGACTTTGTTGCAACTCACATACGCCAGACCTTCTCAATTCACAACACTGGGAACTTCCTCCCTTGGCACAGGTACTTCACCTACGCATTTGAAAAGACACTGCGTGACGAGTGTGGCTACACAGGATACCAACCTTATTACAACTGGCCGCAATGGGCAGCAGACCCAGCGAAGTCCCCTCTGCTCGATGGGTCTGAGACTTCCCTGGGCGGCAACGGAGCTCTTGGATGCACAAACCAGACCTCGTATGGTATCCCCACAAACGCTGCCCCTCTTATCAACATCCCTCATGGAAGTGGTGGTGGCTGTGTCGCCTCAGGTCCTATGAGCAACTGGCCTGTTAATCTTGGGCCGGTTTTTACTGATTTGACATGCACTCCCAACAACCCTATCTTCGACTATGCCGATCCCACCACCGCTGGTCAGGTCGGTCTCGGGTACAATCCTCGCTGCTTGAAGCGCGATATCTCTGCCTGGACTTCTAGCCAGTGGACCAACGACGAGATGGTAACCCAACTGCTGAACAGCAAGGACATGAAGACGTTCTGGTACGATATGCAGGGCGGTGAGAACGCCTTTGCAAACAACTTCATGGGAGTCCATACGGCCGGACACTTCACTGTTGGCGGTGACCCGGGCTCTGACTTCTTGAACTCTCCCGGGGATCCATATTTCTATGCACACCACGTAAGTGCTCTCTCGGACGATTTTGTAGCACTCCTAACATACGCAGGCCCAAATCGATCGTGTCTGGTGGACGTGGCAGAACCTGAATCCTTCGGAACGCACCAAAGCTATCTACGGTACCACAGTGCTCGCTGACCCTACTGCGCCTAATACGACGCTTGCTGATTCTATGACCCTCGAGTGGGCGTTTGCGGGTAACATCACCGTAGGTGATGCTATGTCGACTATGGAAGGCCCCTTTTGCTACACCTACAATTAGATGTGTGTTGCGAGTGAGCTCTTTAATGTAATCATAAATACTCCATGTGCTCCTTCAACACTGTCAAATTGAGAATCCACAGCCATGACACCGAGAAAGCCAAGTCACCCCTCCGGTTTTTGGTGAAAAACCCCAACAGATTTCATACCCCGTAGCCGCTCGATATAGTCTTGAGCGAACCTTTCAAGACCTGCAGCAACGTCCGACGCGCCAATTGGAGGGTGTCGTGCATTGCATGACGGTCATGTGAGTTAGCGTAACTGGTGGTGCTGGCGCAACTGAGACGATGCGCGCCCTGCATTGCCAACGCATCACCGTACCAAAACAAAGCCATGTCCTCCAATCCATTTGTCCACAGCCGTTGGGCGATCCAGTCGAGATCTACTAAGTCGCGACCTCGAGGCTTCTTCATCGGAACCCCTCTTTTCGTACCTTGATCGTTAGTGCAGGAGCGTTGTTGCGATCTCACTGAGGCCGAGAGCGCTACCCCGCTAGCTTTCGGCGTGTCTTGATCATTTAGAAGACCATAGCAACGAGCGCCTCAGCATCGACAATATCACCACGATCCACAGCACCAAACCACATCCCGAATCACCTCAAGATGAACACCGATCCTCTCACAGGGCAGCCACTGCCTGCTAGCGCAATTCAGCGTGTCCTCTACCTTGCGCCCAAGGTGCACGTCTACCAAATCCCCCCCGCAACCTCGACGAAGGGCTACCAAGCCGCCTCGTGGACCGCAAACAACAATAAGCTCCAGATCTTCACTGCACGATTACGCATTGTCGAGACCTCTATCCCACCAGAACGCGAGGATGGCGACGAAAAAGTGTCGACCACGATCCTCCTCGAAGACTCCAAGACCGGCGACCTCTTCGCCGCTGCGCCATACACGAGTGAGAGAGCAGTGGAGCAGGCGCTGGACAGCAGTCGGTTCTTTGCCATAACGGTCATGGGTGAGGGCAGGAAGGCGGTGCTAGGTATGGGATTTGAAGAGAGGAGCGAAGCATTTGATTTCAGCATTGCGCTGCAAGATGCGCGTAAATCTCTTGGCTTCGAAGGCAAACCATCTGCGACGGGCCCTGGGGCAAAGGCGAAGGCGAAGAAGGAGGTAGAGGAGCCCAAGCGTGACTTCAGTCTTAAGGAGGGTGAGACAATATCGATAAACCTTGGTGGGCTGAAGGGGAGACGAACAAGACCGGATACGGAGAAGAGCCCTGGGGAGCAGAAGAGCGAGCAGGAAGCATTGTTCAGCATTGCGCCTCCACCGGGGAGTGGCGGCAGTTCGTTCTTGCCGCCGCCACCTAGTGCGAAGAGTGTCAAGGAAGAGAGGCGGCGGAGTCGACAGAACTTCGAGCCCACTCCTGAAGAGCTAGGGTTCGATGATGGCGAGTTTGGCGAGTTCCAGTAGCAAGGCTGGTGATAAGAGTACGATCGGGAGGTCGGTCTGACTGCATATTCGGAGTTTTGCATAATATTTTAGATCGATGAATCCAGTAAGCTACGCAAAGCAACGGCCATGAGGTGCAGTCTGTGAAGATCTGGCATGTAGACGCGTGGACGATCGTCTCACCAGTTCTTCAAGGTTTCTCTTTGTGCCTTCAGCCTTTCGATCATGCCAGTGCATGGATAGAGAATAGGTTCAGGACCCTCCATCCTAGCATAGGCTTCAATAAACGCGTCAGCAAGCTCTAGGATAGGCTGCTTGACCTTCTCTGCGCAATGGTTTCTGATCCACAGCCTTCTTAGCTGAAATCGCAAGAAGAGACAGAGATTTCTTTCGTGCTGACCCAGCGATCTATTCAGCTCCCTCTTGCTGTAGTTATCTTGCGGCATGTCGAAGTTGTAATTCCACTTGACTTCTGCGTAGGGAGGCTGTGAACACAGCTTGAGCCACGAGGCCAGGCGGCAGAACAGTATGAAATTCACTCGGGTGTGATCGAGCGTTCCAGGCTGTGTTCGTAAGTGCTTCACATTGTACAAATTTCCAAATGACTGACAAGCTTTCCAATGGTTTTGCATCGAGTCATCCAGAAGGAAGTCTTTGGGTGGATAAGTGTACGACTTCTGAAGCCAGGGTCTGATCTCGACCACCAGGTTTTGGTTGCGAGACAGTAAGGCTCGATGACTGGGCTGAATGGTTGATAGCCAATCCATGATCATGGTAAAATTGAGATTCTTAACGATCCATACGAATGCAGCCGAAGTGTAGTACATGTAGGCTGCTTCAATGCGGATGGCGCGGCATATCTGGAGTAAGGCCGAGGGCCAGTGTCGGATCCGTCGAAAGCTCATCAAGACGGGAATCCGAAAGTCGCCAAAGACATATGAGTAGATTATAGAACGAATTTCCGACGGTATCGCAGCCAACGGACATGGTTTGGATGTTTTGGCAGGTTTGATGTAATGAAGATCTGCATTGTATGCTATGCTTTCACGGGCCCGCTTGGTAAGCATCGAAGGGCGCTTCAGCCTTCTGGGTGTCTCGGATTTTTCCTCTATGGCCTCTGGTCTCTTTTCATGAATCCTGACGTCCTTAGACTTGGTGTCTTTAGAGCTGACTTTGAGGTTTGATGACGTAGTTGCACGCGCAAACGATGGGAGAGACATATCGCAAGAGGGGCACCGGGCTATATCGACAATGAATCCAGGATTCCATACAATGCTCGTTGTGTCTCTTCAGTGTCAAGTCATGTCGTGTTGGTCGCAGTCGCATGCACCCGAGGTGAGAGGAAGGTGGGGCGCACGTGAGCACGCGCCATCGCACCTTTCCTCCAGGCTCACCAACGCGCTGTGCCACCGGTAACGTTCGAGCGAATATATATTAGATGCCGAACCTACACATTCGTCATGGCCGATGAGATGGAAGTCACGCCGTTATCACCTCGCGGCACTAAAAGAAAAGGCAACGATGCTCTTCCGCTTCCAGCGCCAAGACGAATCAAAGCACTTGCACAGGATGTCGTGAACAAGATTGCCGCAGGAGAGATTATCGTAGCGCCCGTACATGCGCTGAAAGAGCTGATCGAAAACGCTGTTGATGCAGGATCGACGGCACTGGAGATACTGGTGAAAGATGGTGGTTTGAAGCTGCTGCAAATATCTGACAACGGTCACGGAATTGATGTTTGTTCTCCACGCCTTTCGACAAATATGTACTTACAGTCCCTTAGAAAGAGGACCTACCCATTTTGTGCGAGCGTTTTACAACTTCCAAGTTAAAGGCTTTCGAAGACCTCACGTCAATTGGCACCTACGGCTTTCGAGGTGAGGCGCTCGCCAGTATCAGTCACATTGCCCACCTGAAGGTCACGACAAGGACCAAAGAGTCTAGTTGCGCATGGGAAGCTCACTTTTCGGATGGAAAGTTGACCAGCCCAAAGCCTGGCCAAAGCGCTGAGCCAAAGCCTAAAGCTGGTAGACAGGGAACAGTGATCACAGTCAGGCACCTCATACAAGAAACAAAGCAGCAATTACTGAGCAAGCGTAGGTCGAAGATTTATTTTACAATGTTCCTTCGAGACGACGCGCTTTCCGCTCAGCAAGCGAAGAATACGCAAAGATACTTGAGCTGGTTGGCCGCTATGCTGTACACTGCTCTGGTGTAGCGTTTTCGTGCAAGAAGGCTGGCGACAACTCTGGAAGCAGCGTCTCAGTACCCGCTTCTGCAGAGACCAAGGACCGTATACGACAGATTCATGGCAGTGCAGCAGCGAATGAGCTAGTAAGTCTCAAAGCTGAAGATGATCGGTGGGGCTTCAAATGCGAAGGCTGGGTAAGCAATGCCAACTACAGCGCGAAGAGGACGAGCTTGCTGCTGTTTATCAATCATCGGGCTGTCGAATCCGCGGTAATCAAGAAGAGTGTTGAACAAACTTACGCCATGTTCTTGCCCAAGGGTGGACATCCATTCGTTTATTTGAGTCTCGAGATCGAGCCGCAACGAGTCGATGTCAACGTGCACCCAACCAAGCGGGAAGTACACTTCCTCAACGAAGATGAGATTGTTGCTATGGTGTGCGATGAGATCCGCGAGAGCTTGAGCAAGGTCGATACGAGCAGATCGTTCATGACACAGTCACTGCTCTCAAACCCCAAGATACCAGTCGTTACACCGATAAAGCAGACTACCCCTGGAACCCCGGCTACAGATGATACGCCGGAGCGTAGCGTACAGCGCGTGCCAAAGACTGCCACAAAGAAACCTTACGAGAATAATCTGGTACGCACAGACGCCTCGGCGCGCAAGATAACGTCGATGCTCCGTCCCGAAAGGACTATAGAAGAAGCTGCTGTTGAGGGTGACGACGACATGGAATACGAGTATAACGAACGAGAATCCATGGCCTGTCGCCTCACTTCCATCAAGGAGCTCCGGGCTGAAGTGCGTGACGCCATGCACAACGAGCTCACGAACATCATATCGACACATACTTTTGTAGGCATCGTAGACGAACAGCAACGCGTTGCTGCGATACAAGGCGGCGTGAAGCTATTTCTTGTCGACTACGGCATGCTGTGCAACGAGTACTTCTACCAAGTTGGACTCACAGATTTCGCCAACTACGGACTGCTACGATTCAACCCACCGCTGCCTCTCGACGAGTTACTCAAGGTAGCTGCAGAGCAAGAAAAACACATTGCCGGCGATACCGCAGACGACGTGGACTGGGAAGAGGTTGTGTCTGATGTCAAGGAGCTACTGATTAGTAAAGCGCCACTACTGGGTGAATATTTCTCTATCGAAATTACCCTTGAGGGCGAGCTCTGCTCTCTCCCCATCCTCATCAAGGGCTACACGCCTTCACTTGCAAAGCTCCCTGCGTTCTTACTCCAACTCGGACCACGCGTAAACTGGGATGAAGAGAAGGCGTGTTTCCAGACCGTGCTCCGCGAGCTGGCGAGCTTTTACTCGCCGGAGAGATTGCCGTTGCCACCTTCCGTGTCAAGTGGTGATAGTGGAAAGGGGAAGGAGAAGACAGTGGAAGAAGACCCAGAGATTGCGCTTAGGCGGAAGAAAGTGTGCAAAGCGCTTGAACATGTCATCTTTCCGGCGTGTAAGGCGCGGCTTGTTGCGACGAAGGGGTTGCTGGAGGGGGTCATGGAGGTTGCGAACTTGAAGGGCCTCTATAGGGTGTTTGAGCGGTGCTGAGCTCTTGAAGTATAGGGAAGCACGGAGGATAGTATGGTCACTTTCACTGCAGCACTCATCCTTTCAAGCTCAAGTCTTCTGAGATGTGGTACTTGTATTGGATCTTGGAGAACTCGCACCTTTTTGTCCCTGCTTACAGCTAATCACTTCACCGACACAAGGTCATTCTTACACGCCATGCAACATTCCCCGTGGCGCGACCGGACACTTATCTCAATATGAGACCCAGAATTCCGTAACCCGGATGCTATTACAAACATCCAAAAATCTCTGGGAAACAAAGGCTTTTGGCCAAGACTCTCATAACATTCAGCAGTGATAGAATCAATCATACCACTATAGGGTACACACGCGCCAAGGGGGGTTAGGGTATCATTATCGCTCCTCGTCCAGATGTTACCTCGTCGTATCTGTTCGCAGCCTTCACTAAGGTTTCTTAATCTGAGACTGCGGATCGAAACCGTAGATCTGTTTGCCTTGCTACACCTTGTTAACACGAATACATTCCAAACTTGGGAAGGGAGAGACATACGCGGTTCAAGACGAAGATGACGTCCGTGACGGAGACAATCTTACGGCCAGCGTGGTCCAAAACGGCAGCGACATCTTTCATAATCTGAGTCTGTGTTAGTGACAGGAGCGTTGAGTTGTGTGGTGGGTGACTGACGTCGCGCAGGCGCTCTCGCAGGGCTTGGCGGATGTCATCGTAGATGCTTGCTGAGAGGCGCTTCACGCCGCCGCGACGGGCAAGTCGACTGTAGCCAAGAGTTAGTAGGAGTTTGGTGCGCTGGTATAAAGAGCAGGTGAGAGGAGAACATGTGTGAGAGCGAAGCAAGCAGACCTGCGATGGCAAGACAAAATTAACCGTCCCAAGACACCAGATACCGCCCTGTCAAGTGAGTAGCTCTGTGATGAAACAGCTTGACCATGTGCCCTGCTTGTCAAGTATTCCAAAACACTTACCGGATATCACCTTTCGTCACACCCTGAATACTGTCTCTCTGTACTTTCCTACTTCCAATCAGCATATGAACCTCTGCTCAAATACCAACCCCAAGAACTCACATATGCCTCTTGACACCTTTTCCTTTCCCTAGTCCTAACCCTGCGGAACCCTTGCCCAATCCAAGTCCTAGTTGATTGGCTCTCGAAGCAGTCGGTGACGCGTTCTGGCTTGCGCCTGGTTGCGATTGTGTGAATCCTGGCCTCGGACCGCCGGCATAGCGCGGCATGCCGCCGAATTGCTTCGGTCGCTCGTTGACCATACTGTGGTGGAGCCGTGTCGTGGAGTCACTGCGGGTGCCTGGCGTAGTGTAACGGCTAGCGGGGTGTGGTTGTGACAGTGTGCACGGGCCAGACGACGCGGGCGCGTCTGTTGTCGCGCGGTCATGTGGAGATAGCCGTGACGATAAGGACGCGTTCAGGTGGGGCAAGTGGTGTGAACGATGCTGTGGGCAGTGAAAGGCACTTCTGACAGATATCGCAAAGCTAAGCGGTTGCAACATTCGCTAGCATCCCCAGATTATTTGTGGCGCTGTGTTACAGCTGCAAGTAATAGAGCGCCTAAAGATGCAAGGAAAACAATATTCATTAAGGCTCAAGCTCCTGGCTTGTCGTCTGTCATTAATGCTAGGGTGATCGTAATGGTATAGATGCGTGGAGAGACTCCTTTACGAGACAAAAGTTGCCTCAGTGAACAAGACACCCTCCTCTTCCTTGACTTCGTCGCCGACCTTCACCTTGATAGTGAGTTTCGGTGCGTACTGGTAGATGTACGGCTTTGTACCGGCTGCTGAAGCGACGATTGTCTTGATGAAGCCTGGCACCTCAGCCATAACATCCACGCGGTCGTATTTGTTACCAAGAGGGCCTGTGACTTCCGCAGTAATCTCTTTGCCATCATCAGTCTTGCCTGTCCAGTAGTAGCTTGCCGATGTAGGCTCGGGCCAATCGTTATCCGAGTCCTGCTTGGTCTCGAGGTGCTTGACATCGCCATTGAGGCCGGCGGTCAAAAGCTTGCCGTCTGTAGCGATACCACTAACTCGAACGACGGTCGATCCGTACGAAGGCGGGGTGGTGAACTCCATAAGGATAGCGGAGTACGACGGCGACTGGAAGTTGACAAAGTTCCATCGCGCAGCTGCAGATCATTAGTACGAGTAGTGCAGATGCTGAAGCCTAGCTACATACCAGCATGATGGGGCTTCATTCCCTGCAGCGCATGACTGAACATTCCCCTGCCGTCAACCTTGATTTCACCTTCGCGAGTGATGACGGAACCTTCAACCTTGCACCTTGGCCAGAAGTGGTGGTGCATGTGGCCCCAGGGCTCCTTGGGATCTGTGCCGTAGTTGCTGGTTCCGGTCTTTCCGCCCTGGAAGCCAGGCGCAGTCCTGATGAACTTGACGTTGACCAGACTGCTGTTGTTGACTGCAGCCTTGATTGTGTACTCGGAGCCGTCTTCGCTCAGCTGGATGGAGACGCCGTCGGCGTGGAAGGAGTAGTGGCCCTCATCGAAGCCGTGGTTCGAGAGCGCGTCACTCGACCAGAGGAAGGGCTTCTCGTTGTTGGGGTAGAAGAGCTTGGTGTTGAACTGGACGGTGGTGCGAGCGCCGAAGATGTTGTTGTAGATGACCTGCAGGAAGCCAATGTGGCCCGCGTCCGAGTTGAAGTAGAAGGTCTGGGTCTCGACGTTGGTGTAGTTAAGGGCCTGCCACTTCAGGTTCTCCTTGGTCAGCTCGGTGAAGGCAGGGTCACCTGCATTCTTGCCCACGGGCTGGATGGCCTCGGGGCCGTAGATGGGCTCCTCGGTTCCGGCGACGGCCGACAGGCTGCGACGAGGTCAACATGCAGTTGGCGCCGCACCAGGCAGACAGACGTCATGCACTGGTGTTGTGCATAACACGTGGGAGCTGTGGGGAAGGGTTCACGTACGCTGACTTGGCCCAGCTGAACATTTTACGGGATGGACGAGGCACTATCCAAAAACGAGGCGTAAGTGACTGGTGGTGGAACTGGCCCTGAGTGGTAGGGGGAGAAAAACTTGTGCAGTAATTAATTCAACAGGCCAGAAAATTTCGCGGCAGACGAGTAGCACGGCCGGAAGCAGGTGAGGCGAAGGTGGTTTAGTTTAGGTAGAGAAGCGGTCGGGGCACTTGCTGCGGCGGGCGGCGCGGGCTGGCCGGGTACAGGTTGGGTGTTGTTGATCTTGGTGGGGGTCTTCGCAGGTTATACCGTTGTTGCTGAGGGCTGGTGAGGTGGACTGACAGCGTGCCAGAGGCGTTGCGGCTCTCAATGTGACGCGGTGAGGCTAGCAAGGTGGTGCTCTCCGGCCTGCAGCGGCTAGCAAAACGAGTAATCCGCCCCTTCTGCTTGTGACAGTGTCGGCTTCGCCCCGCCTGGCATCGTCTTTTTCTATTTTTTTGCGACGCTCGCGCTGCTGCTGCACCCGTGGCAGCCCTGACACTGCTGCTACACGGTCATTGCCTACCATCGCCATCGCCACGGCCACTGCCAGTCACGTGCACCGACCATTGCATTCGATCGTTCTTTTCCGGCCATCCGTCACAGGCTGCACGCGATCGCTCAGTAGCGCGGGGCATACCTAGCTCTCTACTCTAGGCCCAGCACTTCCAGAGCATGACGACTTTGCGCGCTTTGTAACCCAGCACGCCCCAAGACACCTCCTCGTCCCTCCTCCACGGTCGCAATTCTACAGGCTGTCCTGCAGCAACCATCCGGATCCTCCGCAGACCCCACCCGCCCCGGAATCGAGCGAAAGCGCCCGGACGACGAGGTCAAGCTTGGCCGATTTCGTCGATCACGTATCGTCGTTAGTGTAAGCGACTCGACCTAGCAGAGCTGTGCTTTCGTCATGGCTCACAGTGACTGATTGCCCTTGCAGTGATCCTCGACACCACCCACCATCTACCATCTCACCATGGCGTCGCCGGCTACAGAACAGCCGCAGTCGGTTCGCTTCAGCGATGTCAACCAGGAAATCGAGCCTGAAGCCGCCCTCCAGCACGTTGCCGGCCTCTCTGGTGCTGGCGAGACCTCGCCAAAAGAGCCATTGAGCCCTCAGGCCGAGCAGGAGCTACGTAATTTGTCGTCGACCCTGCAGCAGTCTCGCTGCCAGGCGAAACGCATGGAGAACTTTTCTTTCGAGCCCGTCTCCCTGCCGCCGTCACGAGTAAGCATAATAACCCTTACACGATGATGAACATGCAATTGACCCTCACAGGCACCGTCTCCATCACCGGCCTCTCGCACACCATCTGGCCAATCCTCCCAACACCGCTCATCGGTAACCGCGTCCGCCATGCAATCGCCGCCATTGACCCCCGCAGGCACATCATCTCGCGATGAAAGGCCTGTCAGTGGGGTCAGCCATAGGAAGCGACCCAGTGACCCAGCCCTAATGACTCCTCAGATCTCTCCGCCTCACGAGCCTCCACCAACCTCGATGGATTCATCAGTCAGCCAGAATGCGGCAGCTCCGAGCTCGCCGCAGCCAGCGCCGCGAACCCGCCCCTCCTCAGTAGTCGAGCCAGACGTAGTACAACCGCACCCGAGACATGGACCGTCCTTCACAGTTGGCCCTGCCGGTGATTCTTTACCTGCTTCGAGAGATGCCAGCCCCTCTGGATCAGGCGGAGAGCGGACTCCCGGATACCACTCTCCCGGCACGTCCACGCCCACATCGATAAGCCGTCCATTCACTCCTTCAGGCGACGCCCATGATCCGTACTCTCGCTCAAAACGTGTGCCGCAACCAAAGAACCTCGACGGTCTGGATGCGCGTTTCATCTTTGGCGGTCGTGACGGTCGTAACCGTCGAAACCAGTCGGCCTCTTCTTCCACTACCACTTTACCGCGCTCCAAGGGCACAGCCTCGGACAAAGAAGATGGCACTGCTAGCAGCAGGACAAGCATCTTTGGTGGTAACGGCCGACCCGGAAGCCGATACAGCTCTGACACAGAGACCGACTCCAAGCCTCACAAGCACGGCCATGACTCCATGTCCAACCTGAAGCGATTCTTCAAGATCGGCCACAAGCACAAGGATAAAGACAAGGACAAGAAAGAGCACAAGAACCCCGCGCCGGTCATCAAGCGGGAGAAGCCTAACAGGACTAGTCGAGCAGGCATTATGACACCTCCTATGACCAACGGAGCAGCTAGTGTTCCTTTCGCGGATGACCACGGCCTGGAAAGCAAGTACGGCAAGTTCGGCAAGGTTCTTGGTTCCGGCGCTGGAGGCTCTGTACGATTGATGAAGCGCAGCAGCGACGGCGTGACGTTTGCTGTGAAGCAATTCCGTGCCAGGCATTCGTACGAGTCAGAACGAGATTACAACAAGAAGGTCACAGCCGAGTTCTGCATAGGTTCGACCCTCCACCACGGCAACATCATTGAAACCATGGATCTTGTGAACGAGAAGGGGAACTACTATGTGGTGATGGAATATGCACCTTTTGACCTTTTCGCCATCGTCATGACTGGCAAGATGAGCCGTGAAGAGATGACTTGCTGCACCCTTCAGATCTTGAATGGTGTGAACTATCTGCACAGCATGGGTCTTGCTCACCGGGATCTGAAACTGGACAACGTGGTGGTCAATGAGCATGGCATTATGAAGATCATTGATTTCGGAAGTGCCGCAGTGTTCCGGTATCCGTTTGAGAACGACGTTGTACTTGCGAGTGGTAAGTTGCAACTATACTGAAGTGTGTACCCTAGCTAACAGTTCCAGGCATTGTCGGTTCTGACCCTTACCTGGCCCCTGAGGTCTACGATCTTTCCAAGTACGATCCACAACCTACAGACATCTGGTCACTAGCCATCATCTTCTGCTGTATGACTTTGCGCCGATTCCCATGGAAAGCACCACGAATCTCGGACAACTCGTACAAGCTCTTCGTCTCGCCGCCCAACGATGGTCCGAGATCCATTACCGGCCCATCTAAATCGTCTGCAGATCTCCAACATGCTGCTGACGACCACCGTGCTGGAATTCAGTCTGCGCCAGCTTCACGCCATCCTTCTGCAGATGGCCAACACTCTAGTGCTAGCAATGGCCATTCGGCAGTAGCGCCTAGCAGTCAAAGCCAGCAACAGCCCCAGGTTATCAAAGGACCGTGGCGTCTCTTACGCCTATTACCCAGGGAGAGCAGACACATTATCGGGAAGATGCTTGAAGTTGACCCCAAGAAGCGCGCTACGCTGGAGGAGATTATGAATGACAAATGGGTCCAGAACAGCCAAGTATGTTCTCAGGAGGAAGGTGGCAGAGTGCTTCGTTGCGACAACCACGATCACACGCTCGAGCCTGGCGCTGGTGCATCTGCTCCTAGCACGCAACAAAAGAAGTGAGCTTCTAGCACACAACATCACGACATATTCACATTACTGTGATCGATGGTTACATTAATACAGTGTGTTGGAGAGGATTTTTGCCTTCGCAGTTATGCAGAGGTGACGGTTTTCATAGTATCCAAGTTTCGCACGATGACAGCATGAGGAGTTTTCGACATATAGCAGGCCGGCGTTGCGTTGCGATTATATTGCGTTCTGGCTTCAATAGACTGGTGGGCGGGCGGGTTTTTGGTTGTTCAAAAATGGACTATCACTACTTCTTGTAATGTACATTTAAATTTGTGCTCGTGAGTGAGCCGTTGTTGATATTGTAGGAGGGATAGACGCGGTAGGGTGCAGACACCCGACACTTGGCCGTGAATGAAACAATTGACACTTGACAAGCCAACAAGTGCATAATGCCAATCCTATAACTCTCGTCTACTCGCTACACTGCCAAAATTGCGAAACTTGCAACTTCTTTGGTACTGTACCTTTGCGGGTTAGTTGACGCCTTCGGCTGGTGCGCTTCTCTTGTGCAATTCGCTGTCCATCCTCGCCTAGTGTGGCATGCCTAACACAACGGTTGAAACAACGCATGACAGGCCGAAACATGCACAAGGTGTACGC
The DNA here is from genome assembly GCA_027946375.1 of Neodidymelliopsis sp. IMI 364377. Lineage (NCBI taxonomy): Eukaryota > Fungi > Ascomycota > Dothideomycetes > Pleosporales > Didymellaceae > Neodidymelliopsis > Neodidymelliopsis sp. IMI 364377. The sequence goes on from JAPEUT010000037.1 coordinate 60,425, forward strand.
CGTCAACGCAGACAAAGACGCGTCAGAAGGCGCGCATTGGACGAGGAAAACATGCTCACGACGCGGCCTCAGCTTGCACCGTCGTCGAGTGGCCTGAGGCGCGGCTTCAGCTGCGTCCTAACGGACTGATGGGGTCGACGTTGAGCATGACAACTCATGGTCGTCATTGGGTGGAGCCTACACACGTAAGACTGGCTGCATTTAGGGCAGGATTGCAACTTTGGTTGGCTCGAGGGCCGGGCTTTTTGTACGGACATCACGTAGCGAATAGGTGATTCGCGTTGCGAGGGCTGGACCCCGGGGCTAGAGCAAATGGTGTTTGCCAGAGGAGAGATACGGAAACGATTTGGGATTCGATCGATGGCTTGCATGGTGGTTTGCGAGCTTGCTGTGAGGTGTGGGGGATAGCAGGGAAAGTGTCACAAGACAGGTTGAGTGGGCTTATCGGTCCATCTACCTTGCTTCTGGCAATCAAGAATTTGGGGGTGAGTGGTTGAGAGGAGCAGCGACGAGACGGCTAATCACAGACATGTTACAATCTACATGCAGTCTGCTGTGTTGGGGCGAGTGCAGGGGGATGGGCCTGAGACGAGCAGGATGCGTTTGAGCCCGTAGTTCGTTTCAAGCTTGTGAGAAGTGCGGAGTTGACGAGCGCCCCAAGTCTCTCTTGACGGATCACGGGGAGTAAGGACTCGCGTGCTCTCGCGTATGCTTGCCCAAGGTTGAGTAATTATCAAGGCCGATGATGCATGCATGAGCGTGGGAGACGTCTCCGCTGTCACAACTCGACCGACGTGTGTGAATCCCTTCTTGCCTGATTGAAGGGCCGTGCAGGGGGTTGCGGTGAACAGACCGTGCCTCAGCGGTGCACTCACAGCAGAGACTTTTTTCTCTCATTCCCAAAAAGCCCCAACGGATCCCACCTGCAGCCTCTGCCCATCCTGCGTGCATCCAGATTCCGGCATGAAGCGGGTCCAGGCTGTGAAGCCGCACAGCGTTATCTGTGCATTGCGGTCGTCGCGCCAATAGGGAATCGCTAGCATCCTGCACAAACTGGCGCGGGTAAGGCCTGTGAAGATCGCGCCTGGGGCCTATTTTCCCACTACCAGCCGCCAGACGCCCGCCCTGGTGAGTACGTCGTCTTGGCTGAGCCAATACATAGACGCACGTTTTCCCACCAGTGCATCATAATTTTTCTGAGGCTGCTACCTTTTCAGTTGAACTACCAAAGTCACCTTACCTTATTCTTGCCCTTTTCCCACTTTTTGAGAGTATTGAAATTCCTGGAGGCTTGCCTCGTTTAATTGTCCTTGTTTCCTTTTCCGTACACTTTAGTGCCCAAGGCCGGACCCTGAGCGACTGTTCGTACATGTAATTTGTTTATAAAGAGATGGGTCGCCAACTTCCTCCTTCGCACTTGAAAGTCCCACCTGGTCCGCATGCTTTTCCGCAGCGATATTCTCTCGGCGACACCATTGTCGTGAATCAGTTTGCGGGATTTGAGAAGGCGATTCCTGCGATTCCTACGATTCCTTCGCTTCCTGGATTTAGGACAAGTGCCGGTATGTTTGTTCTTCTGGTGTTGGTGATCGCGTGCCTACTGGTTGCTGTGATATCAAGAACCAACTTTGGACGAAAACCACATAACAGACAGCTAGCTAACACCTGGTTCCAGCATTTCTCACATCCTTGAGTGCAAACTTGAGAATCGACCCGGATCTTCCTTCACCATTGGGCACTCCAACGACTTTCCGCGCCGGAAGCTACCACTCGTACCATTCGCATCCTCACCTACCAACATCGCTCTCTTACTCGACACTTCCCGCACCAGCATATCCGTCACCCATTGAAGCGGCAGTCATGACTTCGAACGAAGCATCTGCACCGGTCCAGCCGCCCACAAACGAGCTCCCGCAGCTCTCCACGCACACGGCCGAGTCCGAAGATGACCGCATCGAGGGTCTAGGTTTAGTCGCCGACTCTGTAGCCCAGCAACGCCAGGTCGCAAGCAGGATGATGATTTTCCACCCCGTCAATCTCGCTGCGTTGGGTGTTGTGATGGCTATGACCGCGCAGTATATGCTGCGCAAATATGGCGACTACTGGGTCTTCGGTACAACGGCTGCTGGTCTTACCATGGCTTACCTCATCGCCGTGCGATGGTTTACCGGAGGCTACATTGCTCTTGCTGAAGAGATTGGCATGGACTGGCTTGGTGAAGACAGAATGATCGTTGCGAAGTGGGGCGAAGATGTCATTGGCTCTTTGGTGCTCGGTTGGGCAGACAATGACGCTGCGAAGAAGCGCGGCAGGAGAAGGAGGGGCAAGGCCGTCATCCGAGGATGGACAGTAAAGTTGAAGTACAGAGGCAAGGGCGTTGGAGAGGGCTTGTTGGAAGAAGCTGTCAAGATTGCTGGAGAGAGGGGTGCAGATGGTATCTTGTTTGACGCAGACCATGCCAGTGAGTCCACTCAACCACAAAATTCTTACCAACCGTATACTGACAATATGGCCAGACTCAAAACGTCTTCTCCCCGCATTCTACAACAGCTTTCTCGACAAGCAGGAGGCTAAGGCCGAAAAGGCTCTTCGCAAGGTTGCCGACGCGAAGGGCAACTTCCGACAGCGCCAGTCATCACCAACCTGGGGCAGCAGATGATCGGATTTCCTACATTGAGGGCGGCGTTCAGATTTCCTTGAAACTTGTTTTCTTTTGGAAGATACCCAATTCCCTCGTTGAGATACCCACCCAGTCGCTATCTATCAGCGTTTCATATTTGGCATTTAAGCATATCAAGACACGGCTGTAGAGCATCGACTAGATTCCAATGATGACATTTGTGCTGCTAGTTGCATGATCCCAAGCAATCCGCATGGTTGTCACCTTGCGCCCCTCTTTCAGCTGAAAGAACGAGGGACTGCCGTCCCGTAGAGCCGTGTGCACCGTAAAGTCGTGCTTCCTGCCACCTTATCGCGTCATCCTGGAAACTTTGATAACAGTGCATGTGGTTGATAGCAAGCACTTGGCAGGCCATCTATGCCCCGCATCACCCCTCCATCAGAGCCCTTCACAAGCTTTCTCGCCAAGCTGCATGCGGGTGGTCCAGGGATGTCGGCAATCGGGGAATCCAACACCAACACTAACGCTCGGTAGCCGACACTGCCTCACTGCATGCTGGTGCTCTCTAGAGACTAAAGATAGCGGCAGGACCCGCTTCACAACCTGCAAGTAGACGTTCATATGCAGTCGGCTGAATTTGTCGGGATTTCTGAAACTTAGTTGCGCTTGTGTAAGGCCGTACAAGTTTCGGTGGCCGATCACGGTCAGCGCGCGCTTACGGTCCTAATCTCAGATTTCTGCGTCGCCGTCAACTGAAGATGGTGGGTATTCCTCGCGCAGTTGTTGGATTACTTTCTATGTTGTGTTAGTGTATCCGACTCTGTACAACTTCATACAGCTTTCTTTGTGCAACAAGTCCTGAGACTCAGCTATGCGTGTAGTGAGATGCAGACGAACGACGATTGAAAGGATGGATGGAACGTACTGCCAGTGCTTCAGGGTTTGCGCCATTCTCAATCAGTGAGACACAGTACGAGAGCTGCTGACGATCGAGGTGAGTATTCTGACCTTGTTAGTGACACGTCGGTGGTTGGAACATCTGTGGTTTTCTTACGAGCAGAGTTGCGATCTCGTGAAGAATGTCGATAACCTCGCGAGCTGCCTTACGGCGAACTTCTACTGACGCCTGCTCAGCAGGCATTGTAGGACACAGCGAATTGACTGTTGGTTTCCTTTGAATACTGGTTAGGCTGCTCGTACTGCTCACTGTTGAATGTTGATTGCTGATGTTGATCCCAAGGTCGAAGTCGCGTCCAGTGAAACCTAGATCGCGACCTCCGCACGTGATTCACTTGGCATCTGCCCCTCGAGAGCTACCCCACAATGGACCGTCCTATCCGCTTCGCGACTTTTGGATTCTCTGATGACTTCCATGACATCAGTACATATTCATTGCTAATAACGCATCATGACGATGAGGTGCCCAGCAGAGCTAGTCGTACGTCGTGAAGAGTACTTAATGGATAGGTCGCGTGCTGATGACGCGCTCGCATGCTCTAATTTCACGGCTCTTTGATGCTTTGACCCATCTTCTATAGCAATACAGCCTCAGTATCAGTAACAGAGGCTCTCAATTTTCAAGTCTACAGCATGGCACCAACAGATCCGCACCAGGGAGGTCGTCTTGAGGACATGGCGGCGGAGGGAACCACTATTCCTAGTGACGCTGGCAAGCAGAGACTGGTAAGTACATCAACTACGCACACCTCAAGTCTCTGATAAGAGGTCTTACGCTCTCAGATCCCATCAGTACCTCGTCCAGACCAAAAAGATCCTGGCCCAGAGTTTGCCCACGCCGACCCTGCTCATGCTGCAGACAATGCATTTGATATTCCTCGCGGTTTGAACGACCAAGGCTCAACAGGCGAGGTCATCAGTGGCACAGGCGATCAGATCACCTCGAACATTGAGAAGAAGAACTTAGACGATGCCGACAAGGTCCCAGAGGCCAAGGGCCACGACCAATACGCGAAGCACGTTCGCAAGCAACAGAGTGAATTCGATGAGAATTCGGGACGGGTACAAGCAAGCCACGACGTGGAAGCGGCGCCTGGCGAGGAGCTGTTAACGCAGGATGAGCTGCTGAAGAAGAGGAACGCTGCGTAATCAATAGTGCCAGGCATATAAGCACACACAACGACCAAAAAGAGGTCCAAAGAGACCATTGATTATTTCGTCGTCCTGTTCATGTCCTCAGTGAATGTCTTTGGAGATAGACTCTGACCCCTTTCAGTACAGAAAGTGGCGTACCCCGCTAACCCCACTCGCACGTGCCCTCGAAATTCACTTGCGTTTCTCAACCTGTAACATTGCTCACCTCGTTGCCCTTTCGGGACTCGCATTCCGCCGACGCGCCTGCGAAATGGTTTACTATTTCTCATCCAACACGGTGACGCCGTCAGCCTTCATCTACGTTGGCAAAGACAAAGTCGAAAGTATGTCTTGAGGCGAAGAAATTTGCCTTGATTTTGTAATGCTTCATTACCGTTCCCTAACGTAGCGCCTAGACGAAGAGCTCATCAGACACGGCTGGGAAGAGGACGTCTGGTTTCACGTCGACAACCTCTCTTCTGCACATATTTATGTCCGACTTCCTGAAGGCGAAAGCTGGGACAAGATCAGCGAGCCACTCTTGACTGATTGTGCACAATTGACAAAGGCGAACAGTATTGAGGGTAAGTTGTGTTTATGCTTCTGTAAATAAACGGCGAAAAGAGTTGGGATGTGTACTACCGAGTTTTCTTTTGACGCTTTCCAAGATCGTGTTATCTGCAAGCAACATGAAAGGAGAAGGAATTTGACAGGTAGTAGGCAACAAGAAGGACAACGTCACAATCATCTACACTCCATGGTCAAACCTGAAAAAGGATGGGAGTATGGCTGTTGGTCAGGTTGGGTTCAAAGACCAGAAGAAGGTATATGATTCCTGCTATTGCGTCCAGATGAAGCTTCTAGCGTCAACATGGAAACTGTGGCTATGAAGTTTCTCTCGTGCTAACAACCTCCAGGTCAAGCGCATACACGTCATCACACGCGAGAACCCTATCGTCAACCGACTCAACAAGACTAAAGTTGAGAAGTTCCCTGACCTGAGGGAAGAGAAAGAAGCCCGACTACGCGAACTCAGGAAGAGGGACCAGGGCGCCAGAGACCTAAGGGTAAGTGCCCACAGACTTTGCCCATAGTTTGTCGTGATCTCGAGACTTCCCTCACTCTTTCGCTAACACCATTGGCAGCGCAAGGAAGAAGCACGGGTAGCGAAGGAGCGCAAGGAGCTCGCATGGCAGAGAGATCACGCCTACGATAACATGATGACCGAGGAGAATCTCGCACAGTCCAGCAACCAGGACCGCGACGAGGACTTCCTTGACGACTTCATGTAGTACCACAACGTCTTATTCCTCTCTTCCTTCAGCGTCCTTTATAGCATAGTTTATGCGGCGAATGAATCTTTGGTGACGGTTTCAATGCAGGTTATGCAACCTCAACTAGGGTCTCGTAGAGTCATGGATGGGATGCAGATCTCCATGCTTTCGTTCAACATGCGGATGTTGTGATTGAAAGTGTCGTAGGCGGTGGTTCGGATCTCTAGCTCTTCACGGGTACTGCTCTAGTCAGTACTGACCAATTCACTGCCAGAACAGCGATACTTACCGTGTTTTGGTCTTTGACTTTGTACGGCCACCTTTCTCTTGATTCCACCAGATAAGCAAGAGGTTTTTCACAATCTTGTGTTCCAATCCAGTCTGTTTCGTAGCGTGCTGTAGAAACTCGAGGGTATTTGCGATCTTTTGCTGGTCAAAGTCACTGGCTGCGCCTTTGCGAAAAGCTGCGCGAAGTCGGTCACGCAGCGTAAAGCGTGCGGGTTTAGAGAACTGGATAGCTCTTAGCCCGTGGCGCAGAACGTGTCTGTAGGCATGGACGACTGCTTTGTTGGACATGGTGATGAAAAGCGTCGAGACAGCGTTGCGCTCGAACATTCATTGGTTGTTCCACGTCATTACATAATCACTGCGGCCAGCCGCCTGACTTAGAACTCAGTTGGCACCTGCTCCTCACCGTCACTCTTCACCCCGCCTGCTCTTTACGTTGCAACCGGGCGTGTAGAACAACATAGACGCATCTAGATCACTACTGTCTATTTGGAGACACTGTGCGCACTGTACTAATCGTTGATAACTACAGCACCGTCCAGCATAACTGTAGACGCCACCTCTGTCATTCCACCTTGCTCAGGTTCATGGCCCACGCTGCTTACTGAGATCATGGCAAGAATACACCATGCGCGTCCGCTGCAGCAGCAGGGCACCAGTCGATCTATGGCAATTGAAAAGACTCGCGCTGCTGTGAAAAAGAAGAAGCCGTATAAGATCGTACTCGAGGCTGTTACACAGGAGAAGAAGAAGCTACATTCTATCGTCCGTCGCCACCTCAGCCAAACCGTGCACTCGAAAACTGACATTCAATTAGCTGACATACGCCTCAAATGCACCCCAGGGGTTCGGCTTCGTCCCAGCTGGACATCCTGAAATTACAGAATGGTGCAAGGAACAGTGCCGACAGCGCAATCTGGATGTGCACATCGTTTCGGTCAGCAGTAGGCGTGTCTCCCAATGGCCATGTACTAACGCTCTACAGGCAAAACCTAAGAACAAGACTCACGCCGATCCCGAGAAGCTTTCGCATCACGTCCACCGTGTCGGACACCATTTTCCTCTCGATATAATCAGACTCGCCTGCAGCAAGTTTGGTTATGAATATGACGAGAGCTCTGGCCTTCGTAAAACCAAGACCAGTGATAGAGAGAACTGGATGATACAACAGGTTGAGAGCTATTCAACGAGACAGGCTCTGCATGGTCGCCCGACCACCGAGAAGGGGACGAAAGACCATATCAGCGGCGCTGTGCGTGAGATGTTCCCCAAGATTCCTGAAGCGGACTTGTCTTCAATTGTCAACCACGCATTCGAAGAGGGTACCAATCGAGTAGGTAATGCGAAGGAGCTCTCCTTGGCTCGTCGAGTACAACTTGCCGTTGTGGCACATATTCGCCACACATATACAGATTACGACAAGATGCTGAAAAGCGGCTCCTGGATGGAGGCCCGACAAAAGGTCGAACATGTGTCACTCGCCAAACTCAAAGAGTGGAGAGATGAAACCGGAGAGCAAAGTAACGAGATCGAAGACACTTTCCGAGAAGTCATCGTCTTGGACGATGACGAAGACGGGACGAGTGACGGCGATACGCCTGATGAACGCGAGCAGAGTATGGAGATTGTCTCAAACCGGGTAACCGCTCGTGATATACAGCCTGAACGCTATACCCAATATCCGTCTGCTAATGATTACGAGAGGAGGCGAGGACACGGAAGGACGATCTTCGTGCAACCATATCCCGCCTCGCAGCAACCGGCGCCTGGGGCCCCAGCCCAGTATCGAGCGCCGGTAACACAGGCTATCCATGCCAGTACTCAGTCAGCCCGACTTGAGCCATTTCAAACCGCTCACAGCAGACCACCAATCGACACGTAAGTACACTTGCTTGGACCTTGTCAGATTATGCTCATCTCTCCAGACGGAATAGACCAACAGTGCCCCAGACCGAACCCAGAAGAGCGCCGAACTTCATGCGCGATTCTGATGGGCGACTGTACGAAGTGAGTTTTCGAAAAATCGCGCTATCGAAGCCCGACAATAAAGTGAAACCCCTACCCTCGTCCATAAGCTGACTATCGTAGCTACAACCCATTGATGATGCTCCTGTGTTAGAGTATGGTCCGCTGCATCATGCCGCTCCGCCTCGACATGTACAAGAGGAATATTCTCAGACAACGTCTCGTGCCAATTCATTTAACGTACCACACAACAGGCCCCCACTGGCGCCGTCCAGGCGTGCTTCCGAGCACGAGACTGTTCTTCCGTCAGTTGAGCGGGAGACTGTTAATCTTGTCTCTCCACCACGTGCTTCGAACCATCAACGGCCTATTTCTGATCGCAATGATGTCCCTCGAGAGTATGACGATGATCATTTGCCCAAACGGAAGGCCTTGCCTCAGGCCTTGCATACAAGGAACGAGCGCTACGAACGATACGTTAAGCGAAGCAAACCTTCTGCTTACGATCAGGAGGCCACCCGGAGACCTGGTCCAAGTCAACCGAATGGATACTCCCACTTGCATGAGCCTCATCCCATGGAGACTCGTAGTCGACACATGGCCCAGCCTTCGCTCGATTTCATTGACCTAACCTCTAGCCCCCGTCGACCTCCACCTGGTAGAGCCAGTGAGCGTTACATTAATGCACAAAGCTACTCAGCTGGTGGCTCAAGCGACTATGCTTATATTCCAGAAGTACACCGTCATTCACCGCCGCGTGAGGTGAGAAATGACTATCACGGACATCCTGCTCAAGCGCGACCTTATGTCTACCCACCTGAAGAAAGGGTGTATCAGAGGCGTGCTCCACCAGCTCAAGAATATATCCCCCTGAGAAGATGATACGTTCTGCTACTTATCTGACATGAAAGCATTCGTCTTTCATGGAGTACATACTACCAGAATCGTGGCATACTGCGACACAGAAGTATGTACACCTTTCGGGATTTCATTGGCGTTTCTCTCTTGCAAAAGATACCCTTTCCTCCGTCACTATCGCATTTCAAGCGATCCGGAAGTCTTCCAAGCGTTTCTTGGGTCACACCAGGTGGCTGGATAGCCACATGAATCATCACGAAATTATGACTGCATGTTGATATGCAAAGACTCGACGTGTTGGGATATTGGTGTGAGCTGGCCACTGCGGCGAGAGGCGGATGTTTGTATAAAAGGCCCAGCTTATGCACCGAGAGGAATTGGGGGCGTTGTACGTATATAGGGGCAAGACAGCAAGCTGTGCGCTAATCAAGACAATTTACCTGACGCGTTGTACATGTCCCGTCCCTGTAGTTGATACCAAGGTCTGACATTAATCAACAAGTCGGCAGCCTTGCCATGCTTTTGCCAGACTGCGCTCCTCGGAAGCTGGAGCCATAGTAGTTTTGGCTTAGCTTGGCGCTAACAGTGTACGGAATTAAGGACTGACCTCACCATTCTTCCTACGTCATCATGTCATGATCAATTCAAATCAGACTATTTCGAATGGTTGTAGTTTGCTAGATCAGCATGCGTTGCCCCACGATTTTCCTACGTTCCCACCTTTCCACCGCATCACAAGCGTCAGTCTTAGCCCATCTGTTCTCAACTCACATCAGTTCAGATGTTGTTTCGGTCGCGCAAGAAGAATTGGGTGCCCGATGTTGGGGGACCAGCAGCAGATGGCAAACCCATGGAGTCAAACCCAGTGCCAGTTGGTTTCTGGCACCCTTCATTGCGAAAAGTACGAAACCGTGCCTTCCTGGAATGGATAACCACAACCGCCTTCTTGATGGCATTCATTCTCGCCGTACTCTCAATATACTGGGGTGTTTTCTTCAAAGTCGAGAACCGGCTCAGCCACCTGCTCGTCTATGTCGTTGACATGGACGGTGCTGCGCCTTTCGACAATACCGGAAACAGACCGTTCGTTGGACCCACAATCACACAGCTGGTGGAGCAACAACTATCCTCTGGTCAACCAACGCTTGGATGGGGTATCCGCCCTGGGTCTGATTTCAACAACGATGTTCTGGAGGTCCGGCAGGCGGTATACAACTGGGACGCATGGGCCGCCATCATAATCAACCCCAATGCATCTGCTTTGCTTTACCAGGCTATCGCAACTGGCAATACCTCGTATGATCCTCTCGGGGCTTGTCAACTGGTCTACCAGGACTCTAGGGACGATACGAACTGGTACGACTTCATGCTGCCACTCATCAGCCAGTTCATGACACAAGCCACCAGCCAGGTCGGCCAGCAGTGGGCAGGCATGGTACTTCAGAATGCCAGTGATCCTGCCACATTGACAAACATGCAAGCTGCACCGCAAGCCATCAGTCCTGCGATTGGCTTTTCAGAGTTCAACCTTCGACCCTTCTATCCGTACACAGGAATTCCAGCGGTCTCTATCGGTCTCATCTGTAAGTCCTCCTGCATCCCCTGAACTTGGGGTTTGACTAATAGATGTATAGACCTCATCATTATATCCTTCTTCAGCTTTTCCTTCTACCTCCCCATCCACATGTCATACATCAACCCGCAGAACCATCCGCCTCTCAAGTTTCCCCAGTTGATCTTCTGGCGTTGGTGCGCTACCATAAGCGCCTACTTCATGCTCTCGCTCGCCTACTCTTTCGTCTCTATGGCCTTCCAAATCAATTTCACACACACGAACCCAATCACGAGCGAAACCCAAGTAACAGACATTGCATACGGGAACCCGATAGCATACGGACATGGCACCTTTTTGGTGTACTGGATGCTAAACTTCTTCGGCATGATTGCGCTAGGCCTGGCGTGTGAGAACATCGCTATGATTGTTGGAGCGCCGTGGATGGGCCTGTGGTTGATTTTCTGGGTCATCACAAATGTGTCGACAAGTTTCTATGACATTGAAATCGCGCCCGCATTTTACAAGTGGGGTTATGCGTGGCCGTTGCACTCAAGTATGTCCTTACCTCTCTGAGCAGTTCGCTAAGCTGTTGACTAATAATACTATAGTCGTCGAAGGCAGTCGACAGATCTTGTTTGGACTGCATTCACGCATCGGTCTAGACTTTGGCATCTTGATCGCTTGGGGGGCAGTAAACACTTTATTCTTCCCTTTCTGCTGCTGGTTCATGCGATGGAAGAAACAGAAGGGTGTGACGGAATACTGGGAGAGCTAAAATCGATAGCAATGTACACGAGTGGTAGGTGAGGAGATACAGGGTATGAATAATGTAGAGTAATCTAATGTTCGGATGTTGACTACTATAATCGCATTAACATTCGCCAATGATAGTGCTGCCAGAATAACGCGCTAAAACGCGCTCACTAAACTAACAATTGGGCTTGCTCCAATCGCCATGCAATAGTTCGATATTGTGATAGACAGAAAATGCTCAAATCCCCATGTGGATAGTTGATGTTGTTGTTCTGACCTTACCGAGGTTGAAGTAGTCATTATGACCTCAGTTTTCGTCGCACCTGGCCGGGATCAGCATCGTCATCGTTGTAGCTCGCAAAGACCTAAGAGCAACCTCCAAAGCAACTGACACACTGCAATTGATTGTAAGCTCATTCAATTAAACTCACGAACTGTCACAACACCCAGTCAACTCGAGAAAGATTTCAATAATCACCATGTCTTTCCTCCGCCTTCGCCCCATCGTGCGCACGCCGCTCTGTCTATCCCAATTCTCCCGCACATTCACCACAACACGTACTGTGTCCCAAGAACTGAAGCGTGGTCCTGACATGGGATCCAACAAGCCTGACGACAGTGCCAACTCATCAGCGAAGCCCAATGCGGACGCTCGCTCAGACTCCGACACGCTCAACACCGACCAGCAGTCCAGTGCCTCAACGCAGGAGCACAAGAGTGGTGACGATCATCCTGCCAAGCAGCCTGATCAACAGGCACAGCCGAGCCGGACGACGGGGATTGGAGGTGGAGAGCAGGTAAAAGGTGGAAAAGAGGGTCAAGATGAAATTAGTGAAGCGGGGAAGAAGAACCTTGCTGGGCAGTAGAAGGAGGGCTGGACACTATGAGATTTTCAGAAAGGGGTACTTCGAATACCGGGAGAGAACGTTCGTGTTTGCGCTATCAGCGCTGCCTGTTTGATAAATAACGCATATATCAGTTCATCGGCTCTGCATCGCTTGTGCGCTGAGGTATGAGAACCGTCATGATATGTGAGCATGGGATATCCCAGGGCTTGACGGCGTTGACCGGAGAAGACCACGGCAAGGTCTTGTCGCCATACTAACCGAGCATTTATATGTTTCGAAAGCTAAGTAACCGAGTCAGGTACTGTGCTCGTTTGAGCAAGCCGGAAGTACAAGGCGTGAGCACCGTCAACGAGCTCGGTAGGATCGACGCGAAGGGCAGCTTTCACCGGTGCCGGCTCGAGCTGTGGACGCAATGCTTACAAGGCCCTACGACGAAAGACGGATATCAGCCCGTCAGAGCTGGCGGTGGGCACGGCATGGTTGTTCGGATCGCAGCGGGACTAGGGGAGCATCCAAGCTGTCGGTCACCAATGACTGGGTAAAACATGTGGGTGACAGATGAACAGTCGGCAACGTACGATGTGATTGAGGAGTGAGTTTGATACGTCGATAGCTGGCCGGTGGCCGGCTCGAGGTGGTGATCGGGATGAACACACCAGAGACGATGCTAGTGCCAAGTATGTTCCTAGTCAACTTGTCTAAAGTCTAGAGGTTCGGAAAGGAGGAAACCAGTGAAGCGTAGGGCGAGAGTGGAGATGTCGCGGGGGCAATCACGTTGCTAGACGTGATAGGGGAATTGACCATGCCTTACTGGGTTGTCTTAGTACAGCATGGCCCGAGAGGAGAAAGATAACGGTGTGGCTGACACGTAATTCCGGAGAGTTATGATAAACGCGGGTTGCACCCGTGATGAAGGTGATTCGAACGCTGCGACCTGCTAAGGTGAGATGTTTTGGACGTTTCCATGCATCCTTCGATAGAGAGCGTGAGTCTCACGCAGCGCTCCGTGAGAGACTAGATCCCAGAGAACGGGCGGAGTGCCGAGAAGGTGAGAAGAGCCGTACTCGGTAAGGTATGCTGATACTACTTGGCCGAATTGAGCAGTCGAGGTTGCTGCTGCCATTTGTTAATGACTGTGTCACGACGATTGGTGCGGTTCACGGCGGGCTGCGCAGACAATGGTCAACTACAGCTAGCAGAAACTACAGCCACCAGGCACTCGAGACATGAAAGCACAGCAATCGCGGTCGCAATGGATTTTGTCATGGATATGCTCTCGGCACGGGGCTGATGGCATGGGCGGCGGCTGGATGTGGGATACTCGTCAGGGGTCGCAGCCCAAAAGCAACGACCGTTGAAGCGGGCTGAACGCACGGGGCACCGCACAGGTGGGTCTTTCCGCCATGGCGAGCACCTGGGCGTCGACGTGCAGCATCCTTGGGACTCGACTGCGTATTCGTCCCGGCAGAGTGAAACCTTTCTTACTTTTACTGTGCTTCCTAGGATCATGAGTAGCATCCCTCGGCCACTGGGACCTCACCATGCTGCATCAAAAGCACGACCCGGCCGCCGCAGAGTGAGATATTGAATTGATATCGTTCGCGCCTTCTCCACGCTTCACCCCACGTCATACCTCCATATCTGAGCTGCGCCAGCTCTCTACATTCGAGAGAGCAGTGCTGTCGATACCGTCTAGAGCAGCTGTATCTAGGTAGTGCCACTTGAGCTTTGCACTGCTTGTGCGACACGCGCATCATTGCGACTTTCCTGCTGCTATTCAGTCGAGTCGCCAATGAGCGTAGCAGCGTAGTCCACTTGCGCACACGCATACACATACGCAACACGTCGCCATGGCTCCGGGGTAAGCTGAGACTCTCCTCGATTCGCTGTATATATCCATATATCCATGTAGTGTGGAGGTTTGTCGAACATCAGGTTCTAACATTTGTGTCTAGATCGATGAAAGAGACCGTCAAGGCTCTTGACACCACCTTCGGCGCCCATGACGTACCCTATCCTCTTCCAGACGAGCTCTGCGCGACTATACAGAGCTTCCTGGACCGCTACGACAGCATCGATGATCACGACTCGCAGCGCTTTCACGAAGACCTCCTCGCACTTTACCAGAAGCACGTTGCGGAAGATGCCGCTAAACACGGCGCCTTTCTCTCAGCTTTACGACTCGTACGTCCAGCGCTCACTGGAGAGGCTAGGTTGACAACCTGGTGGAACCTCGTTTTGAAACCCACAATCGATGGCATAGGACACAAGAGGCACGAGATCGAAGACGCGAGAGAGATTTTACAGAGCATACTAGTCTATGATGCCGAAGAAGATCAGGACGGAGAGCGTTCACGGTTGTCCAGGCTCTTGACTAAATTGATTCTGGATGCGTATCTCGCCAGAACCAATGTTTCGAGCTCAGCGGACAACGTCGTGTCCCCTGAGAACGAGTTTATCGCGAATGAGCTCGAAAGTGTTTTGGTTACTTTTGGGCGAAGAATGCCAAAGGTAAGAACTTTTGACACGCTTTTTCTTTTCTTGGCACATGGCTGACCACTGGTAGCTGCTCCTCCTCGCTCTCGATGAGCTGTTCGTCCAGAAACAGTACCGCATGCAAGTGCTGGGCTTACTGAGCGCTTTCGTGCGCCTCCAACCTCCACATCTGCACTTGGTGCTCGAAACATCACTCCTGCAACACCTGGAGAAATGCCTTCTTATCGACACATCTACGACTGTTATCGAGCTTGCCCTCGTGGTGCTAATAATGCTCTTGCCTCACATTTGTGGGGCTTTGACATCTGATCATCATCTTCCAAAGCTATTTCTAGTCTACACCAGGGTCCTCTGCTGGGACAAGTTAAGCAAGCTGGAAGACCACAACATGGTAGATGGCCAGGGCGAGAAGGATTTTGAAGACAGCGAGCAAGAGGATGACGAGGACAACGAGGAAAACGAACAAGCATGGGAGCAGCTGCAACCTGCAGAAAGAGAGGAGGGAGGCTCACCCACCCTGATGCACTACTTTACTTTCTTGTATGGCTTGTTCCCGCTGAACTTCATGAGCTTCATCAGGAAACCAAGGAAATACCTGAAATCTCTCAACTTCCCAGGTGCTCGAGACTTCGATCTGGACCAGAACCTTGTCTACAGCAGAACCGAGCCCTACCGGACTGTTCATCTTTTGCACCCGAACATCTTCACAACAACGATCGAAGAAGAGTTGAGCGAGAACAGGTGGCTGAAGAGCGATCCAGCAGACGTCGTTACCGAATGTATGGATCTTTGTGTAGCAGTATCAGCAACACTGGAAGATCCAGGACCGCCTCCTGCAACCAAACTTCCGCCTATACCACCTCTACCTGAGGTGCCAGCACAGTTTACTCTGGATGACACCGGTAACGAATCCGACGTGAGCTGGAGGAACACTCAGTCCACCATGTTCGTTCCTCCTGCAGACGCGCCAGAGATGCCTGAAACGTTCGACGTGCCACTGAGAGCAAAGTCTGTCACTTCTGTCCAATCCTACAAATCAGCCTCGCCTCTTCTCAAAACACATGATATGATGGACTCGCCTACACTGCCCCCCGCAAAAGAAGCGCTAAAGCAAACCTTGCTTGGCGCATCCACGGCATCTACGCAACCAAAGGTCAACCCGCAGCCCAGCCTAGAAAGCTTTGCTCGCTCGGTTACCGGGACCATCTCGCCCCCGCATCCGCATTCAGACTTCCACAGCCAATCTATGGCGTCTTTGCAACGAGAAATTATGCTACTCCGAAATGACTTGAACTTCGAACGTTACCTAAAGCTTCAGCACCTGTCTCACATTGGCCAATTACAGCGAAAACACATCAGAGAAGCTGCAGTTGAGGCAGACACTCAGAACTTGATCAACACTAACAAAACGCTGAAGGCTAGGCTCGCTAAAGCCAATGAGCTATACGCTCAGCTGAAGAAAGAAACACTTACAAGCCGCAACCAGTCTAAAAAATGGGAAACTGACCTAAGCTCCAAAGTCCGAACGTATAGGGACAGCGAAAAGACATGGCACAGTGAAGAAGATAGCCTGCGGTTTGAGCTGCAAAGGACGCAATCAGACTACGAACACCTCAAGCAAATTGTGGAAAAGGCAGAAGCGGAGCAGTCGAGAGCTGAACAGCGGACGAGAGCTCTCGAGTACGAGCTTGAAGATTACAGCAATGTGCGTCACGAGCTCGAGACCGCACAGCAGAAGATTATGGAATACGAAGACCAGACTCAAGATCTTCATTCACTTCTTCAGGAACGGAACGACTTGCGCAACGATCTCGAGATTGCGAACATGCGCTTGAATAGTCGCGAGGCGGAGCGCGAACGTTCCATCACGGCCTACGAACGTCGCATTATGTCGCTTGAACAGAGATTGCAAGCATCAGAGAGAACTGCAGGGCCACCAGGACAACTGCCACCCTCTATGCAACAGATGCTCGATTCTGCACTTGCAGCAAGCCATGCGAAGCTGCAGAGCTTGAAGAAGGCGCATCATAGTCTCGTAACACAACACACAGACCTGCAAATGAAGTACCGAGATCTTGAGGCCGAGCATCAAGCTGCACTAGGTCGCTTCAGTACCCAGGAGAGAATAGGTCACCACGAGTACGCGCAGTCACAGTTGAGTCGCAACTCTAGCTTGCGTGAAGCGAACACCTACGGTTCACGATACTTGCCTCCACTTTCGACGGATACGCCCATTGACGAGGAGCGCGAGTTTTTTCAAGAATACCACTCTCCGTCTCCTGTGAGCAGTCCAAACTCGACTGTGTCACCAGCAGCTAGCGGGCGCCCTCCGCGCCTTGACTCTATGCCTAGTCATAATAGTCAGCGATCCCAACGCTCACCTCCTGGTCCTTCAATGTACCCAGCGTTTGGTGGCGCGCTTCACCCAGACCTGTACGAACCTCAAGCTCTAGCCAGGGGTGGTACTGCAGCTCAATCGAGTGGAAAAAGCAGTTTTTCTGTCGACACTGAGGGTAGTGGCGGACGAGAAGCAAAAGACAAGGTAGAAGCGAAGTCCGAGGTCAGGGTGTATGGTCGTGGTAAGTGGTGTATTTCCTCCCAATCTAACACATCGTGCTAATCTGAAGCAGGCGGCGCCCAGAACATCGGGAAGAAAGTCAAGGAAAAGGAGCAAAAGAAGTCTTCAACCACCAAGACGGGAGGCTTCCGTGGTCTTAGAGGGATTATGTGAGGTACATGGAGCTTGATTTCTACACCCACAGGCTCTTATGGACAGATCTAGCACGTCCCTACGCGTTCGTGGATTATCAGCAGAAGGCTCACAGCATAGTTCGACACGTTGTCGGAAAAGCAGTCACTACTCAGCCGTAAGCAAGAATGCATAACGCATCTATGTGAGGCTTCACCAGACTTACTCTTATTGCATAATTTTTATTGTACAACTTCTTCACCACACCATTTATTTTGTACTTGGCCACCATCTTCCGTTGTTGAGATCATCCATGTCCCTTCTTCTGACAAGATCCGCTACCGCGCACACGGCACGTCTCGCATTCTTCCTCGTCGTCCATCGACGTACCAGTGTAACACATTTTGTGCTGCTTGAGACACAATGCTTTTTCTGCTCCATAGGGGGCAGGGCGTAAATGGCTTCTCGTTCGGCAACCGAGCAAGTGATGCTGTGCAGGACGTTGTGGCGCCAGGTTTTAGCCTTCAACGTGTCCATGTATAGTGTCGAACAACGTGTGGGGTGAGCTGAACCCTGCTTGATCTTTTGTGGGAGTTGCAGGGAGCAGTGAAGAACTGGAGCGAGGGGAGGCGGCGTGGAAAGAATGGGAAGAAGTAAATATAACGTATGATTGAGGAGTAGCTATAGTCTACGAAGTATTAAGAGACGCGATCAGAAGAATCCGCTTCGTGCTTCCAGGTCAGTGAACTCCAGACCGAAAATTCTCGGGGGCCCCAATCTTTGCAGGGCCTGTGTGCAGTGAAGGGACTGCGCACAAGGTTGGCTTCCCTTCTCTTCTTATAGACCTCGTAGTGCTCCAGCATTCGGACTCGCATCAACGCCGGCTCTTTTACAGCATAATGGACTGCTAACGCTCGCCTCTGTGCTGCTGTCTCATCAAGCAGACCTCGCACGAAGTCTCTGCTGAGGGTTTGTTGTTGTTCTGCTAGATGTTCCTGCACGAATGAACTATCCTCTGCAGTCGGGAGAGCAATCAGTTCGGTCATGTCGACGAACCCCATAGGGTCGTATGATCGCTCTCCTATATCACCCGGTTCGGTGAAATTCTCCCAGAATGGGTCGTCCCAGACTCTTTCCAGCATCATATCAAATGAAACGCTGAAGATGATTCGAATCTTGGGAAACGCCTCGCGTATCTGGATCAGAACAGGGCTGAAATGTGCCCAGACGAACTGGGAGGTGTCATATTTCTGCAGCCTGATCGTCAGTTCCTCGAGACGCGGTAGCTTCAACAGGCACTCCCAGTCAGCTCTTGGTCTGCACGACTCATCCAGACAATGATCTTCGACGGCCTCCAAAGGAATGTTCCATAGGTCATATCGTGTTTCCTGGGCGTGGACAACGAGGTTTCGAATGTAATGTCGATATTGTGGATGTGGGCCCCAATTGATAGGAACGTAAACATTCGTTGCATTGTTACTGTTCGGAAAAGTGACGTGAAATACGGTGTGGGTATAGAAGGCCTCCAATAGCTCAGATGTCAGGTCTGGTGTCAAGACATTTCCTCCACGTACGAGCAGTGCCACTTTTGCTGGGATAGGTTCGACGTTCTCCAACGGTGTTGGCTTCGATTCGGCGAAAAGATCGGCGTAAACCAGATCGCGCAGCTCTCTTGGGAGCTTCTTGAAATGGGTTTCGGGCGCTTGGCTTTCTGCTCCAGTATCGAAATCCATCTGGCATTCGAGGCCTCAAATGGTATAGCTAACAAGTACGCCGATGCATCTATTTGGCATGCACGGTTGCCTAATGACGCGCGTATGGCTACTGTCGAGCTCCACTCAATTGGTAGTTGCGTCGCGTGGTAAGGATTGGTGCTGTGAGCTAATGGCAGAACACTATCGGCACCTTACGCCTTACTCCTCACCAAGAACTGGCGCAGGATATGAAAACTCAACTCTCACGCAATCCAAGTGTTTATAAGCAGATCCGTCATGTCGTTGGTTTGAGCGAATCATGGTGACAGTCAGATCGGGCCGAGCCGGAGGTTAAAGCAAGAACGTCATCGCTGGACATTGCTCATGAGGGTACTAATAGCAGCATGGAACCCAAGTAGTTCAAAACCATTGTACCAATCTCACCACTACTCATCCTGAAGCTCGTTCAAACTCGAACACCCAAATCCATATCCAAACCGCACACAACCTCTACCAATGTCTCACCACGTTCTGCTTATTGGCGGTCACGGGAAGGTCTCGCAACTTCTCACACCTCTCCTCCTTTCGAGATCCTGGAATGTAACATCTGTTATTCGTACTGCAGATCAGAAACCCACAATTGAGGCTCTTGGCAAGAACCAGCCCGGCAAGCTTGATGTACTTGTTAGCAGCGTCTCAGATGTCAAGACTGAGTCTGATGCTAAACAAATCATCGAGCGTGTGAAGCCTGACTGGGTGGTCTGGAGCGCCGGCGCTGGCGGCAAGGGCGGTGCCTCGAACACCATTGCCGTTGACCACGACGCGGCTATTGCCTTCACAAAGGCTAGCATCCACACACCGAGCGTCAAGAAGTTCCTCACTGTTTCCTACCTATCATCTCGGAGGGGCAGGCCTAGCTGGTGGAGCGACTCGGACTGGGAGACTGCACAGAAAACTAATAATGAGATCCTACCGACATACTACAAGGCTAAGGTTGCAGCGGACGAAGTCTTGACTGTTCTGTCACGCGATCGACAAGAGAAGGAGGCCAAAGACGGCATTGCTGAGAAAGACCAATTCAATGGTATCAGTCTCAGACCAGGTGGTTTGACTGATGCGAAGGCTGGTGGTGTGAAGGTTGGAAAGATTGGAGCGGGAGGTAAAACCAGCCGTGACACTACAGCACACGCAATCGTTGCTGCCTTGGAGACGGGCGTCCAGGGTTGGGTTGATGTAATTGACGGCGATGAGGATGCCAAAGCAGCATTCCAGAAACTGGCAGACCAGAAGATTGATACTTCTGAAGAAGAAGACTGGGACGCGGCAAAGGAGAGGGTCTCGAAGCTATAGCGGTTTGGAACGTTTTGGAATGAGTAGTCTACCAGAGCGGACAGGTTGCAAAATTGGTCAAGTTTCGTCCGTCAATGTCAACGCCGTCCTCGCAGTTCATTTAAATCGACATTTTACGCTAACATCTACTGGAAACCAACACAAACCACTAGTCTATCTTGGACATTATCTGAGCTATTGAGATCGCTAGTTGGTACCTGTACAACGGTAGAATCTGGGGTAGCGTGCACGGACAAACGTCATCCCTTGGTTCGGAACGACGGCAGCTACGCAGCACTTCCACTCCACACAGGGACATAGTTCTTGCAAACAATCAAGGGCTGCCAGTTTCTCGATACTCTACTTCGCCGTGATGCTACACCTAGGATGAAGTCTGGATGACTTGACTGACGCTCCCAATACCAAGGCACAATGCCGTCCCAAACGTCCTCAGCTAATCGCCGAACGCACGCACAGTCCTCTGACAGTACCACTGATTCAAACTCCCCGCAACCCACACCGTCGTCGCGCTCTTCAGGATCTACCGACGAGCTACCACTGCTCAACGAGCCGAACTCGTACGAACTGCAATCAATTGCGCATTCTACACCCGCATCACCGATCGACGAGGATGATGAGGACCAGCACCATGCACGCCGTCTTTCGTTCGATTCTGTACAGAGCTACGAACTATACACTCCAGATGAGGACAATACCGTACTGCGAAAGCTAGACAGGAGGCTTGTAGGCTTCATGGCACTGCTGTATTGCCTGAGTTTCCTAGATCGGACGAGTGAGTGACATCCATTTGTATGTCTATGTACGAGCAGGTGTTCTGGTAGACTCGAGTTTGGACTGATGTTGTGATAGACATTGGCAACGCCCGTATTGCAGGTCTGCAAGACGATCTCAAGTTAAGCTCCAACCAGTTTGAGTGGTTGATATGGGCCTTCTACATCACGTATATCGGGTTCGAATGGATGACACTAATGTGAGTTGTCTGGACATCGTGAAGAAGTCAAGACTAATCTAACAGGTATCGGATTATGCCACCGCACATCTACATATCTATTTGTATCTTCTCCTGGGGCATCATAGCGTGCCTCCAGTCAGTCGCACCGTCGTTCGGGTTCCTCCTGATCCTCCGTGCACTCCTTGGAATTGGAGAGGCAGCATTTAGTCCAGGCGTTCCATTCTATTTGTCCTTCTTCTTCAGACGACGTGAGCTGGCATTTCGCACCGGTCTGTTCATATCGGCTAGTCCGCTATCGTCAGCCTTTGCTGGAATACTTGCATGGTTCATCACCAAGCTGGCGCACCACAGTCCTTTCAGTCCTTGGAGACTTCTGTTCTTGATCGAGGGTATACCGAGCGTGTTCGTTGCCGTATGGGCTTGGAGTTTTGTCCCAGACGGACCCGGCATGGCGCGATGGTTGACCCCACGGCAAAGGAAAGTTGCAATCTTGCGACTGAGACAGGAGAAGGAAGACGAGGAGGATGACGAAGACAACCACCAACCCAAGAAGGCGAAGGCTATCAACATCCACGAGGTGCTCCAAGCCCTCAAAGACCCAAAGTGCTACCTCACGGCCTTCATGATGTTCAGCAGTAACGTCGCCTTTGGGAGTATACCTGTTTTTCTGCCCACAATAGTAAAAGACATGGGCTTCGAGAGCATCACGGCCCAAGGGCTCACAGCGCCACCATACCTCATGGCTTTCTTCGTTGTGATTGCAACAGCGTACTACTCGGATCGCCTACAAACGCGCTCCTGGTTCATCATTGCCCATGCACTGATAGCCGCGCTGGGGTACACCACCATCGCCGTCCTCGGCTACTTTCAGTCCCCACGCACACTTGTCCGGTACTTTGCGCTGTATCCAGCCATAGCGGGCTTCTTCTCGTGCATCACGGTGATTATCACGTGGACCATCAACAACCAGGAGAGCGATAGTAGAAAAGGTACTGGGATGGCTATCCTGAACATAATCGGACAGTTTGGTCCCCTAGTGGGGACTAGCATTTTTCCCGATACGCAAGGGCCGTGGTATGTCAGGGGTATGGCGATCTGTGCGGGGTTCATGGTGGCGGTTGCTGTGCTGGCTGGAGTGCTGAGGTGGGTGTTGGTCAGGGAGAATAGGAAAAGGGGCGAGGGGCGAGGTGGAGGCGTGTATGCTGGAGTACCGCTGGATGAGGGTGGTGATGGAGAGTGGAGAGGGGAGAAGAAGAAGAAGGTGTTTGAGTATATACTGTAGACGAAGTCAACTCATGCAATCCCACATCGATACAGGTCACACGGAGATACACAAACAGAAGTATATGCAAGATAAAAGATGCAACAACAAGACAATCTGCGGGTATATTGCAACCAAATCTACGTCGAGCCTGAGCCTGAGCCTCCACAGCGCGACTCCATCTATTTCGCCGCAGGTAGCTCCCAATCCTTGTAACTCCACTTCTCCGACACGGTGTACTTTTTCTGCTTGGCATAAGGAATGTGTCTTCTCGGCTCGACGACACCGCGGAGCATCATACTCCTGAAGCGGTCTTTGAGCAGATTGCCCTCGGGCTTGAGGGCTCGCAGCGAGTCGCGCAGTTCGTCGGGCAGGACGACTTCGAGAGGTGCTTCCATGATGCTGTGAATGGTGTTAGTGAGCGATTTAGGTGGATATGGGTGAGAGACGTACGGAATCTTGCCAAACTGCTTCTTCCTCAGCTCGAGCTCTTCGCCGTCTTGAACGTCGAGAGTGCCCTCAGCTTCGGCCTGGAGCGCAAGCGCCATGGTCCTTGCCGCATCTCGCGACTTTTCCTTCTCTTCGACACTCTTAGCCAGCGCCTTGATTCTCTGCACCTGCTGCTCCTTGGCCTTCATCTGGGCGTCGTGCTTGGCTTGTCGCTCGGCCTCCTTTCTCCGCTTGATCTTGTTGCGCTGCACTAGCGACTTGCGCTCGGGGCGCTTTGCTTTTGTTTTGCCCTCGTCTTCGCTGAAGCCCTCCCACTCGCTTTCCCATACTGACTCCTCGCCCGAATCGGACTCTGTGTCGGCGGCGGCGCGCTCCATGCGCTCAGCTTCCTCCTGGGCTTCCTGCAGACGCTGCTTCTCGGCCTCTACGGCCTTTTCCGACTCCTTGATCAGCAGAGCCTGCCATTCGTCGAAGTTAGGATTGTATGATTTGCCGGCGGCGGGCTTGCGGACGGCGGGAATGGTCTTGCCGTCCTTTGCGAGCGAGACGGGTGCGCGCTTCAGTGTGTTGGGCTCGACCTTTGCCTTCTTCTTCTCCAGGAACGAGAACTGGGGCTCGTCCTCGACGACCTGCACAGCCCAGGGGTCGTAGTCGGCGGTCTGGCCCGACTGCACCACGTCCTTCTTGACCTGCTCGCCGCCGTATGCGATTGCGCGCAGCCTGTCGTACTCTCTCCCCGAGACCTTGGCCTTCTTCCTCTTGCCTTCGTTGTCGAGGTCCGAGAGGCGTTTGCGCGAGGGGACGGCGGGGACGGCAGAGCGCTGGGCGAGGATCTGGTCGACCTTGAGGGGCTTGTGTCGCTTGGAGACGGACTTTTGGATGGCCGAGTCGCCGGCGGTGTCGACGGCGAAGAGCTGGTCGGAGGTTTTCTCGGCAATGACACCACTGGATGCGTGTTAGAAGCGTGCGCAGTCGTAGAGGGGTGCTGCACTGCATACCCGGAGATGATCTGGTCCCGCACTTCGTCGAGGCCAGCGGAGACCTGGGTGACGTCGACGTTCTTGCGCCAGGCCTTCTTGCCCTTGCGGCTGGGCTGCTTGTACTGTGCGGGGGCTGCTTCTGACATGTTGTAGAGCTAAAGCGTGTTTGTGGCCGCCAATCTGGAGAACAGAGCGCGTGGGCAGCGCCGATGGGACTTTTCCAAAATTTAGTCGGCGGCGGCGCGCTAACGCCAACGCTGATCCCTGCTTGCCCGGCAGGCGGTGGGGAAAGAGCAACCCGCTCTCCTATCCGTCAACTCCAGACCCTGCATCTCTGCCAGCGTTGACACGAGATTGTGCGATCTGCATCCTTTTTTCCCAGACACATTTCCATACACACTTCGCCATGGCGCAATCAGGGTACTCGAATCCGCTGAAGAAGTTCAAGTGCGTGCTGGACTGTGCCACAAACACGGGCGAGCGAGCTATGCTAACCATGCGCGCAGGCTGGTCTTCCTCGGCGAGCAGAGTGGTACGCATGCTGGGTGTGAATGTGAAGGCGCAAGCAATACGGACGACTGACAGCAGCCAGTGGGCAAGACGTCGCTCATCACGCGCTTCATGTACGACTCGTTCGACAACACGTACCAAGCAACCATCGGCATCGACTTCCTCTCCAAGGTGCCTCCTCTCACCGCCCTGCCCCCCCACCGCCGCCCCCTCGTCTAACCACGCCTGCAGACCATGTACCTCGAGGACCGCACCGTGCGCCTCCAGCTGTGGGACACGGCCGGCCAGGAACGTTTCCGCTCGCTGATTCCCTCGTACATCCGCGACTCGTCGGTCGCCGTCGTCGTCTACGACATCACCAACAAGAAGACGTTCGAGAACACACGCAAATGGGTCGACGATGTGCGTGGCGAGCGCGGCAACGACGTCATCATCGTGCTGGTGGGCAACAAGACGGATTTGAATGACAAGAGGGAGGTCACGACGGCGCAGGGAGAAGAAGAGGCCAAGAAGAACAACCTCATGTTCATCGAGACAAGTGCAAAGGTTGGGCATAACGTCAAGGCGCTGTTCAAGAGGATTGCGCAGGCGCTGCCGGGCATGGAGGGCGAGGGCCAGCAGGGCCAGAGCCAGAGTATGTTCACCTCTCTCCAGCCACAACACTGGATATGGATATGGATATGGATTCGTGCTAACGGTTCCCCCAGTGATCGACGTAAACATAAACCCCAGCCAGCCCCAGGAGCAGAATTCGTGCTCGTGCTGAGCTGTCTGTTACCGATTGGGATTTCGCTAGAGCGTGTTGTAATTATTTGCGTTGTATTGACACTCACATTGAGCAAGGCGTTTGACGGGCATGGGCTGGCTGCACAACCCGGGCGTGCTGTGAACCTGTAGTATAGTAGCTTGATCAGCCTATCAACATCACTACCATGACTCCACCGAGACTTGTCAGCCTTCACCCTGTTCCTCTACTCGCCACATATCATCGTCAACAGGAGATGACGTCAGGGGTCTCAGATTCCCAGGCATCATGGCCGAGTAATGTGATGCTTGTGGTTGTTTAACATTGCCAATCTATGCTGCTTCTGTTTGTTTGCCTGCCTGCCTGCTTGCTTGCTAGCTTGCTGCTCTGCTCGCTGCTCTGCGCTTCCCAGGCGCAATGCCAAACCTGGCCATGCTAAACCCGAACGCCGGCCACTGACTCGACCAGCCCTTTGACGTAGAAAAGCGTGCCAACCATTTACATGTACAAGAATATTACAGTGGCTGTAACTCGCTGCGAGGAGCGCCAAGGGCGACGGTCCACCCCTTGAAAAGGTAGACGTGGACGCGTCCAAATGCCAGATGCTACAGGTGGAGGAGAGGAGGAGAGGAGGGGAGAGGTGGGATTACTCGAGGTCGCCGGCGGATCCCGACTCGGAGGGTGTCTTGCTGCCGCCGACGGGGATGGATGTGTCGACTGCGATCATTTCGGCGAGGATGTCGAGGACAGGCTGGAGTGGTTGTCAGTATCCATTCGTTCTGTTTGTGACTGATGGTTGTGTCACATACCTTGGGCACCGTCTTGTCGTAGATGTTGATGAGTTCCCGCGGGTTGGGGTAGACCTTGAGCGCGCGGTAGAAGCACAGCGCGGCCTCGATGTTGTCTGCGCCTGCACACACGGGGTTAGCCGGCCGTTCCATTCCATGCCACGTGATACAGTGCCAACATACCCTTCTGCACCATGCCCTCACCCTGGGCTACCTCCTGCATGAAGTAGGCCTCGACCTCCTCCGGGTCCTTGGGGAAGCCCTCCTCGTTGGCCTGCGCCACGGCGTCGCGGATGGCCTTCTTCTGCTCTGCGCCCTGGTGTTCGGCCTCCTCCTTTGCGGCGCGCTGTGTGCGCTTGCTCTCCTTCTTCAGGGCCTTGCGGAACTCGGGGTCGTTCCGGCGCTTGTTGTCAAAGTAGACGGCGTAGGCGAGCAGGCCAGTGACGACGGTGCCGACGCTGATGGCGACAATGGTCGATGTTTTTATCGAGGATTGCGAAGACATTGTGTAAGTGTGCGGCGGAGGTGTCGGCGCGGAATTGACGGGCGGCGGCGAGGGCGTGTATGGGGGGAAGGGGCGATGATGGACGATGGAACGCGGCGTTCAAAGTTTTGGACTTGGGACGACGGCAAGTGGTTGCTGCGCGTGGTCAGTGCGGTCAGTGCTGCGAGAGCTGTCCCGTAGTCCCGTAGTCCCGTAGTCCCGTGCATGTGGGCGATGTCATCCACCACCACCTGTCACGTAGCGTACGTACATACACACACAACAAGAAGCCAACACACGACACACGACACACGACACATCACATGATCACGCCGGCTGCCGGCCATGTCTGAGAAGCAAAAGGGCATCTCGCTGCGCAAGAAGCGCGGCGACAAGAGCAAGAAGAATGCCCCGACCATCAGCGCACCGCGCCAGATCAGTGCGCCCATGCCCGCCGGCACTGGCATAGGCGCTGCCACCCTGTCGAGCTCCGGACGCCCCTCGCAGGACTCGAGCCGGTCGCGCAGCAGAGGGCCCCAGAACGATGGCCGCAGCGGCTCCCAGCAGCGCCCACAGCGCGCCGACAAGACGGCCGACCTGGTCAAGCGCCGCTACTCGCAAAAGGTCATGCAGCTGCCCGCCGACTTCCCCGGCAACGGAGCGCCCATGCCGGACATGCCGCAGATACCCAGCCAGTTTAGGGACAAGAGCCAGACACGCGATGGACGGCCCGAGCCGAGTGCTGAGGGACGGGGGCTGAAGGTCGACATGCGGGCGTTGCGCGACCCCAACCTGCAGGCCGAGCAGTACGTCTCCTCCATACTGGCAGACGCTTCCGAGGACGACATTCGCCGCTACCAGGACGAGCTGCGCAAGGCCAAGCACCGCACCTCGGTCGACCTCCAGAGCAACGTCTACCAGAACAGGACTCAGTTCATCAAGATCAGTAAGGAGGCAGAGAAGCTCAAGGGCGAGATGCGCACCCTGCGCCAGCTCATGTCTGACCTGACGACTACCCTGGAGCAGACCGCCTCGGCCACCGCCAACGGCGACACTGTGAGTGCGCGCAGAGCCAACAGGAGCTCCATCGGCGACCTGAACCAGATCCGCGCTGGACAGCTGCAGCAGCTCTACCGTGACGTTGAGGGGTCGCAAAAGTACCTGCCCCCTATTCCTGGCCGGTACATTGTGTGGAAGTCGCGGAGGTGGTTTGAGCTGGACTCGGCCACCCTCAAAGCTCGCCGTCGAGTACGCCTTCTGCTACTGAACGACCACCTCCTCATCGCCGCTGAGAAGAAGGCTCGCAACGACGTCGCCGGCCAACGCGAGCGCAACCGTTCTGCCGTCGAGTACGTTGCCCAGCGCTGCTTCCCCCTCCAGGATGTCCAGGTCTCTCGTGCACCAGAAGAGCGCATCATCGTCCGTGCCGGTACTGAGTCCTTTACCTACGACACCAAGCAAGAGGATTCTGGCGATAAGATTACCTTCTTGTCGACTTTTCGTAAGACGAAAGACGACCTGCGTAAGAGCCAGGAGGCTGAGGTGGAGGATAAGGACCGTGCCCAAGACAGCTACAACCACATGCTTTCTCGCGACCCTGGACTGCTGAAGAAGACTGACCTCTTAGAGAACCTGGGTGACAACGTGAGCAATAACAATGTCAGCACCTTCGTTGACGTCGATGGTCAGACGCGAAACATTCGTTGGGTCGAAACACAGCTTGACGAGTTGGATATCGAGATTGCATTACAACACTTCGAGAGTGCGGTGGCAAAGGTTGAGAAGCTGAAAACACTAGCAAAGAGCATGAGAGGTAATGAAATGGCCAAAACGATAGTCACGTTCAAAGTCAATGAACGAGCCGCCAAACTTGCAAACGTGCTTGTCCGTCAACTCGCAGAGGGAAACATGTGGAATGGTCCTATCGATCAGCATGTCACTTGGGTGAATCGTCTCGGCTTCGAAGATCGTGCGAGGGAAGCGTACCTAGAGGCACGAAGCAATCTCATCAAAGTACGCTCACGGTATGTTCATGCTTACTCTCAGGTGCCTATCATATCTTGCTAATAAACACCCTCAGACAATGCACGTTCGAAGGCAACCTCCCTGATTACATCTTCCAAATTTCTTACATTTACTTTCTCATCATCAAGAACACCGTTTCTACTTTCCAGACCTGCTTTCCGCAGCCACTGATGTCGGCGTGCGTCAAATGGGCAAAAGAGCATGTCGATCACTTCAATGTCATACTCAAGAGACAGTTGAGTAGTGTGGAGCGGGACGGTGAGACGTGGAACCAGTGCTTGAAGCTGGCGCAGGAGCATGCGAGTATGTTGAAAGAGGTAGAACTCGACTTTTCCGAGCTCGTGGGGAGTGGTATCGCAGACGCCGAGGGCGGTCAGCTGCTGCAATCACAGCAACCGGTGGGGTTAGGCGTGTCTTGAGTAGATGGTGGGATGGACCTACAACAATGGATCCTGCCTTCCTTCCCAGATGCCAAGCTACCAACCAATCTATCAACCTGTCACAGCCTTGCTGGCGGTTCGCTTCTTGCATGATCATCTCTCCCTATTGTCTCTTTCCTCATGTTGTTCCTTAGCAAGTCAAGCTGCCACCTCCTCTCATTGTCTAATGGTTAGAGCTGCCACTCTTCGCAGCGTTGCTGTGCACCTTCACCTAGACTTGGCCAGACCTAACTCACGTCTGCAACTTTTGCGACCGTGCAAAACAACGCTAAAAATGCTAGTCTGTCCCTGCAAGTCTGTGCCTTGTGCAAACTCACGGTGAAGGTAGATGCCTAGTATATGAGCTCGACTTACCGCTGCCTCACACTCTTTCTCTTGTTACCGCAAACACCAGCTCCTTGACAGACTCTAATTCCATTACTGCATTATCAAGTTCAGCAAATCCAAGATGCCGACCGAGCAGGAAAACATCCGTTACCTGTACCTGGTTCTCACTCATGGTGGAGCGCCCATGGTATGGTCTCAGTCGCTCCTAGGGTGTTCACTGTTATGTCTCGCTTGCTAACAAACAACCCCAGATTGACTGGGTGCCCATCTGCGATGCCCTGGCGCTTGAGAAGGGCGCAGCCACGAAGCGATGGTCACGTCCCAAACAGGCCATGGAGAAGGGTGAGGAGCCTGTGAGCGCAAACTACGGATTCCTCTGGTTGCTGGTCAAGCACTCAGCGCGTGACAAGGTAAGTCATAAGCTCTCCCTATAGTCATCATTCCACGAGCCTCGAACTCAAGACTAACTTGTTGCAGCCGCTCGACTGGCAGGCAATCGCCGAACAATGCAACAGCACCAAGGGCGCCTGTTCTAAGCGCTACTCCCGAATGAAGCTCTCGTTTGAGCGAGGCGACGCTCCACCCAGCACTCCAGGAAAGAACACCAACGCTATGCCTGCCACTCCTAAGAAGTCGAAGCTCTCCGAAGAGGATGACGGCGGGGGCACACCCACCGCGACTCCCAAGCGCAAGCGTACGCCCGCCAAGAAGAACTTACCCAGCATGTTCAAGCCAGATGGCGAGGAGCAGGATGAGGAAGAAGTCATGAAGTCCAAGCGTGCTAAGCTTACCCCGAAGGCAAAACCCAAGCCCAAGAACGCTTTCAGAGCCAGCGACTTGGCCAATAACGAAGCCGCGAAGACAGTTGTCAAGGCAGAGGCCATCGAGGACGATGGAGACGACTTCACCGACGCACCCGAGCTAGCTACCGAAGATGGGGCTGGTTCAGATGAGCACGAGTATATCTGTAAGTTCATTGTCACCATCCACAGTCTTGTGCCATTCCTGCATCACAAGAATGGTGCTGACCCGATCAGTGCCTGTTTCTGCCTTCTCAAAGGCATTCACACATGCTAGAGAGCTCGCTAACGTGCTACTACAGAGGAACTTCACTCTTCTGGACATCCACCGGGAAGAGCTTCAGGACATGCTTGCAGTGTTTGGTGAGGCGAAGTAGACGTTGGAGGAGACGGTTGGTCGTCACTCTCAGCTTGGAAGCCTCCATCATGCACACTCGACATCCCGGTCACTCCTACATACTTGATAAGATTGGATGAACGTAGGAGGAGCCCGCTCTGCCTGGCTCGCGCGATTCTAGCATTTCGTTGAGTGATTAGGTTTTCTCTCCGAATCTGATTTGGTTGCTTCTGCGTGTCTTCCACATTCGCATCGACAAGAAGTCGTACTGGTAGATATTGACCGTGCCATGAATCAAATTGAGTTTGAACATTCGACCTCTTGTCTCCCAGACCTGGCTTTGTTCGATCTCTGTGGACATCCATCGATGACAGTGATTGTGTTGGTAGGCCTAACGAGACAAAACATATCGGACCCGAGGTCGGACTCGGACATCGCGCGTTGTCCGAACACCAATCGAGAGCTTAGCGGTGCTTGTTCTTATCCAGGAAATGGCTAGAATCTCACCAATGGGATGCCTGAAGGAATTAACATGTCACCATCGCCAAGAGGTAAGTAAAAGCCACGAAGCTGAATCCATCGTGCGTTACATTTGCGGACTGACAAATGACGTGCGCGGGGTGGGCGGGGCTCGTTCGGATGTAGCTCCCATGTATTTATCATCACCGACCAACCTCACCCGTTACGACCGCGGATAAATATCCACGTCTCCTCAACATAGAAATCAATCACACTCAAGGAACTTCAATCATATGTCCTTTGCCTCTCGCGCTTCTCGTGCCTTCCGACTCGCTTCCACCTCCTCAGTTGCATCTACCAGATTAGCTTCTTTAAACAACCAGCTAGGCCCAAGAGCTATATTCACCAGAAACATGTCGTCGCTTCCCAAAACCATGAAGGCGGTTCTCATCGAGAAGACAGGTGGCACTGATGTGTTGCAATACAAGACTGATGTGCCGGTCCCTGAGCCAAAGGAAGGCGAGGTGCTCGTCAAGAACGATTATGTCGGCATTAATTACATTGACACGTGAGATACCTTCTCCTCAATCACTCCCATGAGACCACCGTTTCTAACCTCCCCCAGCTACTTCCGCTCTGGTGTCTACTCACCTCCTTCATTCCCCCATATTCTTGGACGCGAAGGCTCCGGCACCATCGCCGCAGTCGGCCCTAACGCGCCTTCCGACCTCACCGTTGGAGCTCGTGTGGCCTACATGACTCCAGGAGCGTATGCTGAGTACACTGTAGCTTCCGGCCAATACACCGTCACTATTCCAGACTCAATCAGTACCAAGATTGGTGCCGCAGCACCCCTCCAGGCGCTTACTGCTCTGACGTTGATCCGGGAGGCGTACGCCGTGCAGAAGGGTGACTGGGTTCTTGTCACTGCTGCAGCTGGTGGTGTGGGCTTGTGGCTGTGTCAGCTGTTGAAGGCGGTTGGCGCAAGGACGATTGCGACAGCAAGTACCCCTGAGAAGAGGCAGCTTGCTAAGGAAAACGGCGCGGAGGTGCTCCTTGAGTACCATGCGGATGACAGGGATGTATTCGTGAAGAAGGTGCTCGAGATTACTGGTGGTGAGGGTGTGCATGCGGTCTTTGACTCGGTAGGCAAGGACACTTTCGACAGCAGTCTCGCAGTCGTCAGGAGGAAGGGCACAATGGTGAGCTTCGGCAACGCCTCTGGGCCAGTCACGGGTTTTGCTCTTGCGTAAGTCTCCCCTTGATTCTACCGAATGGATTCGTGTAATTAACGCAACACAGACGTCTTTCAGCGAAGAACGTCAAGCTCCTGCGCACTACACTGTACAACTACATTGCCACGCGCGAGGAGTTCCAGCAATATGCCAAAGAGCTGTGGAATTTCATTGAGAAGGACGGACTGAACGTCAAGATCCATGAGATCTACCCATTGGAGGATGTCAAGCGCGCCACGGAGGATATCGAGGGGAGGAAGACTACTGGAAAGCTGCTGTTGAAGCCGTAGTTGTCCTTAGTGATGGTTTGTGAGAAGGGCATAGTTCAAGTATACGTCACTCAACTCATTCGTCTTCTGCTGTAAATGCTGTCACCCACTAAAACGCAAAGGACCACCACTCGCTCATTTCAGGCTAATCTTGTTTGCATTTCACGTGAGACTGGGAGGTGGTCAAGACATGAAGCTGCAAATATATTCAAGAAGGATTGTATATACAAAAAGGCGATATTCCATCCCACTTTACCAACATGATGACTACCAATTCTCAGGCGTCCCCTCAAACCGATAGCCACCAGCTGCGAGAGATTTCTCCTCAACCGAATCACTTAGAAGGTAACAACACCAACACCAGCCGACTTGGCAACAATACCGCAAGCGGAGGCAGCAGCGTCAGCAGTGTACTTGTAAGTAGGGACCCAGGTTCCCTTCTTTGTGATCTGAGTAGTGGAGGAGGTGAAGAGGTTGTTACGCTCGTTGGCGAAGCCCTCCTCGTCCGAGTCGAGGTTGGTGACAATGGCCTTGTCGACGCCAGTGAAGGAGTTGTTCTCGACGAGAACCTGGGCGCCCATGCGGCTGTTGACGCCCGAGATGCCGCCATTGTAGCACGAGCTGTAGACGTGCGCGGTTCCGAAGCGCACAGAGGGGAGACGCGAGTTGACTTTCTGGAAGTCGTTGTGGTGGTAGGTCACGCGGAGCTTGCCCTTGTCTTCGCCGCCGTTGTTGTCTGAGTGGCCGACGAGAGAACCCTTCCACTGATTGTGCTGTTAGAATGTGCATTTTGTCATGTGGTGATTGCGCTTGGACTTACGTGGTCGTGGAACTTGTTCCAGGAGAAGGTCAGAGAGTCGGCTCCGTGCTTGGCGTCGAGCAGACCGTCGTAGGTGTCCTTGTCACCGGTGATTCCAACGGACGAGAAGTCGTTGTGGTCGACCCAGACCTTGGTCGACTCATCGATATCGACGAGGTCCTTGCCCTTGGGGGCGCGGAAGAACTTGAGGTTGCGGATGATGACGTTGTCAGCCTTGCGGACCTGGAATCCACCGTCGGTGATACCAGCGTTGGAGCCAACACCGAGCACACTGGTGTTGCTGACGATCTTCACAATGCCGCAGCCAGTAAGGGTGCCCTTGATCTTGATCACACCACCGGCCTTAGCGGCAGCAGTCAGACCAGCACAGTCGCTGACAGTGGTTCCGGCACCGCTTCCTCCACCGGTGGTGCCAGCGGCGAAACCGACGAGCTCATCGACGGCAGCGGCCCTCTTCTCCATAGGAGCAGCCTGGACGGCACCAGCGGCCGCAAGGACGGTAGCAATCTCGAAGAAACGCATGTTGATGGTTGTTGGTAAAGAATGAGGTTGAAGAACGAATGGAAGTCTCGAAGAGAATGGAAAGAATGGACAGAGATCAACTCTTGGTGCTTGCTGAATGGTTTGTTGTAGATGTCGTGGGAGGTTCTTTTATAGCGGAGTGGATGTAATACCAAGAGAATACCAAGAGCAGTTGTCCTGTACTGATCTCCATGGACAGACCCCTTAAATATTGCACACCCTGACTCTTCTCTTGGCGATCTGATGCTACAATTCCTCCGCTGTGTATACTCTATACTTATCCAAGCTCTTCGTACCTACGAGTTCATCCACCATTCGCAGTGAGAGCACAACCTGCCCGTGCCTGAACTGGAAAGTCTCGTCGCGCACATCTTCATGTCGTGTGTAACTGATTGCCTAGGACGCATGACCCCAGGCCAATGAATCCTGACAGCTGTACCCCAGATACACTAGTCGTGTATGCAGCTAGCCTGTTTCTCATGTATGTAAATGGAAACAGCAATCTATGTTCCGGCGCCACTGTTTAGGAACGATGCAAACAAAGCTTGGCGATGAAGGTGGAAAAGTCCCACCAATGGGACAATCCTACAAGGCGCATAAAATAGATTATAGCGGATGCTGCGGAGAGTGTGAATGAACACAGTGTGAATGACGTGAGATACTAGAGCGATGTTGTATACATTGCTTTGTAAAAGAACCAGTATTGGTTTGGTGGGAGGGCAGGGCGTGGGGAAACTTCGTTCGAGTCTTGGGCCGGGGGCTAGACGAAGGCGGCTAGCTGACACATGTATTCCCACGGACACTTGGACCAGCCCCACGATCCCGCTCCTCAATGCTCCGAAACTCCATCACCTCATGTAACAAGGTCAGCTTGCAGCATCAGTATGAGCTTGTCTCTGCGAATCCTTCACCCCTTTCCACACTCCCAACACATCGAATTCGCGAACATCATCCGCTCACATTCCTTTGGAGGCTGCAAAAACCATCACCTGGAGAGTCAACGTCCGTAGACAACCCTGGGTGTTATGTTCAGATGCACCATGCCAAGAACTATGCCGCCATGCCTGGCCTGCTCCGCCGTATTAAGCTTATAGTGCCAAGACCGGTATATCTACAGTGCGAACCTCCGGAACCCCTTAATGTATGGTGTTTCGCAAACATGTTTCGCGCTTGCTGAGCTTCGACTTGGTGACATACGATTTGGATGTAATTACCACGCAATGATATTGTTAGTCGAAGAGTCCGGATGTTGGCTTCGAGCTCCCTCCTGTCGTAGATGTTTGGTCTTTACTCTTTTACTCTCGATCCATCGAAAGCGACAGCACACTAATACGTCTGGCCAGATTTTAGAGGGAAGACTTTATAAAAGCGTCTACCGTCTCAGCCTGTCTCATATCTCGTACCTATCGCCACCAGTGCGATGACTGAACATCAATGGACAGTTGGTAGCCTTCGAAGAGGCGAAGACTTCAAGCGAAACATCCCACAACCGTCCTCTGGAGTTTGCGCATGAACGAGTACAGTGGATGACTACATGCAGAACGCCGTTCATAGTATTTGTAAGACAGATTTGGGTGCCGTTCATCAGCTTTGTCGGTGTTGTACGGCTCTTATGCACCAGTCACAAGAAGAACGAATGGGATGACGATCCCAACGTCGGCCGTTGTATGGCGCTTCGCCTGGAGGCTGGGCATATGCGCACTCTTGTACGCGAGTGCAGAGTTACGAACCCATCGCTGTGGCAGTGCCAGTGCTCAGTGTTATACTGATAGGGTCTTTCGAGACTGGAGCAACTACTGTACTTCCGAGTGCATGCGAGCATGTTTTCGACATTGTACAAGACTAGAGAGGAAAGATTTTTACGGCTCTTAGCGACTTGCGATGAAGGAGAGACCACAAGCTGATCCCAGGGCTGAGACTACCTCACGAGCCAAATCAAAACACTTTTACATGGTATGTAGTACAACAATCGTTAATACGCAGCGCGTATTCATACGCTGCACTAGGCTGTTAGTTTGCTGGATGGAGCCCGTCATCGTGGTCCGTGCATACGCGTACACGATGCGGTATTCGGCGTTTCTGTATCAGACTTATATGGCTGATGGGTAGCCCCAATTCGGAAGAAAATCTACACTGGTCCTTTCAATTGACGATATGGGACGACCAGACAGCCAGCAGGCGCCAATTCCAGTATGGGGGGAGTATGACGATGCCCCGATGCCATCCAGCGCTCCACCTCCATACAGACTCGAATCACCGGCAAATACAAACGCCACAGCAAGTGTATCTAGCTCGTATCAGAGAGATTCTTACAGAGTACCGGCTCCTGTCGACACTTCACGTGTTTATCACAATGCTGGCAATACTAGCGCAGAGAGTTCAATCTACGAGTTGGAAGCAGCAGATGGCTCGATACCACCGCCTGGCAAAACCGATGTTACTTGTGAGTATGAATTTAAGACATGTGATACTAGCTATGTTAACTCTTTCAGATGACGGTCGCATCAATATTGATCTCGAATCGCGACTTACCAAAACGCTCGTCAAGCTTGTTCCCGAGAAGAGCAAGGAACCATTTGAGCCCAGTCGCCGATTCACCGTATATCACAACTTCAATGTACGCTTGAACATTGTGATCCAGGTTGTCGGTAGTCGTGGCGACGTTCAGCCTTTTGTTGCGTTGGGTCAAGAACTCCAGAAATATGGCCATCGTGTTCGATTAGCCACCCATAACACGTTCGAGGAATTTGTTAAGAAGGCAAACCTCGAATTCTTCCCGATTGGAGGTGATCCAAAAGAACTTATGGCGTACATGGTGAAGAACCCAGGACTTATTCCTTCAATGAAGAGCTTACGCGAGGGCGATATCAAGCGCAAAAGAGTTATGATTACCGAGATCCTTGATGGATGCTGGAAGTCCTGCATAGATGCCGATCCTGTGTCGCAGGAGCCCTTTGTCGCTGATGCGATCATTGCGAATCCACCCAGCTTCGCGCATATCCACTGCGCACAAGCGCTCGGTGTACCCTTACACATTATGTTCACGATGCCATGGAGCAGCACACGGGCTTTTCGACATCCTTTGGCTAACTTCCAAGTCGGAGAAATCGACCCAGCACTCATCAACTACGCATCATACGGAATCGTGGAGTTCCTTACATGGCAGGGTCTAGGGGATGTCATCAACAAATTCAGAGGCACGTTGGATCTGGAACCTGTACCTACTAGTGTTGGACCTGTACTTGCCGAGGCACTGGAGATACCTTTCACATACTGTTGGTCGCCAGCACTCGTTCCCAAGCCTGCAGATTGGCCTTCGCATATTGATGTGTGTGGCTTCTTCTTCCGCGATCCACCACCTTACGAGCCACCACCAGCAATCGTCAAATTTCTGGAAGCCGGTACACTCCCTGTATATATTGGTTTTGGGAGTATCGTTCTCGAAGATCCACCTAAGATGACCTCACTGATCCTAGAAGCCGTGCAGTTGTGCGGCATTCGAGCAATCGTGTCTAGAGGATGGAGCAACTTAGGAGAAGGCCTTCCTGACCAGTCTGGAAATATTTTGTTCATCGGCGATTGTGACCACGAATGGTTGTTCCAGCACGTCAGTGCTGTTGTTCATCATGGTGGCGCTGGTACAGCTGCTTGTGGACTAAAGAACGCATGCCCTACGCTTGTGGTACCATTCTTTGGCGATCAACCTTTCTGGGGCGAGATGATTGCCGAAGCTGGCGCAGGTCCGAAACCGATAGCACATAAGCTACTATCGAGTCAAAACCTGGTCGATGCCATCCAGTTCCTCCTTGCCCCCGAAACGAAGTCGGCAGCACATAGGATTTCTTCGCAAATGGCCGATGAAGACGGCGTCAAAGCAGCAGTGCTGGCGTTCCATGCCAATCTGCCAACCCAGGATATATCTTGCAACATTATGCACAACTTACCCGCTGCGTGGGTCTACAAAAAGGCTCCGATACGACTGTCCAAGCTCGCAGCACAAGTCCTGGTCGACAATGAGGTGATATCACCCAACGATCTAAGCAAGTAAGTCAGAAAGCAATAAACACGCCCTCCGTAGATGCGTGCTAACATTGTTAGTTACCAAACTCAGAGCATACATATTGTTAACAATCGTTGGGACCCAATCACGGGCACAAGTTCGGCGTATGTGTCTATGCTCACAAATATGACTAAAGCCACAACAGATATGCTCTACAAACCCTACAAGGAGTTGATTCGGGAAAAGACCCAGGGATCCAGCGATGCCTTACATAGCGCCACAACTGCTGGTCGGATGGCTACGGAAGGAGCAAAGGGTTTCGGAAGATTCAACATGGCTTTCTTCAAAGGCGCCATCGTCGAT
This sequence comes from Neodidymelliopsis sp. IMI 364377, assembly GCA_027946375.1. Taxonomy (NCBI): domain Eukaryota; kingdom Fungi; phylum Ascomycota; class Dothideomycetes; order Pleosporales; family Didymellaceae; genus Neodidymelliopsis; species Neodidymelliopsis sp. IMI 364377. The sequence goes on from JAPEUT010000037.1 coordinate 98,673, forward strand.
ATACCATTAGCAACTGCCGAGGGCTTCCGTGCTGTCCCAAAACTTTACGGCGAAGAAGTCAGAGACCATGGCGAAGTGACAAACATTCAGACAGGATTTGGAAAGGCCGGGAAGAATTTCGCTTTCGGCATGTACGACGGGTTCTCTGATCTCTTCGTACGACCATACGAGGAAGCTAAGAAGGATGGGGCCCTAGGGTTTGCCAAAGGTCTCGGGAAAGGAGTGCTGGGTTTTGCATCAAAGACTAGTTCCGCTGCTGTGGGTATCGTGGCCTATCCCGGCGAAGGAATATCTAAAAGTATTCGACATGCCGTACACTCAGGCAACAGAAGAGACATCAAAGCGAGGAAGATGCAAGAAGGTGTGTATCTGGCCCAACGATCGAAGATGAGTAAGGAGGTCCGTGGCATCATCAATGCTTTCGAACTTTTGAGGAACGAGGCGACCCGGACTAAATCGGGATTTTGAGGTCCTGTTGTTTCTCGTATGCAATGAATTTGGCAGCACATGGAGGGAACATTGTCTTTTTGGAAGAGCAAGCACATTGACTCCATCTAGAGATAATTTTCGAGTCAAACACTACACAGCTACACTTTCTGTCTGAAAGCCCATTCCGCACCTTCCAGAAGCCTGTGTCAGTGCAGCAATGATGCATCTCAATTCGAAGGGGAAGCAACGATCAACGCGAGTAACCTGCATCCACATGCATGACTTCGGGTCAAATATCTAGAGATCTACAAGCTGAACATGAGCCAAGCAACTCTACCTCGCTTCTCCAGATTGCAACCATAAAACCACAATGTAAATGAAGAACACCCTAAGTCAAAACCAACAAAGAGTAGTAAGAAACCCCTCAGGCATCATCAAAACTACACCTCCTACAGTGAACTTCTCAACCATCAGGCAGCCTACGACACTCTCCCACCATCTCCCCAACCAACCCCTCAATCTCCTCAATCTCCGTCCCTACCACTATCCGCGCCCACCTTTCTCCAACCATCAAAACCGTAATCGGCAATTGATTAGGCGCAAACTTGAACATTGAACTAGTCTCGGACGTATAATCCATCTTGGCATACTGAATTTTGCCATCTCCAAACGAAGCATGTTCGTTGGCCCAGGTCTCGAATGTTGAAAGAAAGGATTGGCATCGTGGTACGGAAGAGTTGTAGACGTGGATTACTGTTGGGATGTTCTTGCTTGTGGACTGTAGAACGAGAGAGTCGTGAGATGCTTTGTCAGTGATGGTGGCTATGGACCAGTCGTGGCTATTGTGGTCGCCCATGTTGGTGATGAGAAGGCCACAAAGCTTGGTATGTAGGAGTTTTTCGGTTTATCTGAGATAGAGAGTGAACTTTTGCGCTGCTTGAAGCAGTATTTTTCTGTTGATAGTCGTAGTGAGGTTAGAGGATACATCCGCTGCGCCGAAGCGGAGAAGACTAGTGCGTGCCACATGCGCAATGCTTGAAGCAGCTTAGAGCCGCTTGCATTCTTGTCTGAGTCTTTGTTGTATCTTTTTGACAGTTGATTCAAATAACGTTAGAAGTACACATGATCCAGTTGCGTTGAGTACACGAGATGCAGAATATTGATTGGAAGTAAAAAGTTGATCTGGAAAGAGGTGCAGATCGACATCTTGATCACGAAGAAAAGAGCAGTGCGGGGAACCGTCTGTGTTCTCCAACGTCTTGCCTTTGATACCCTCTATCCACTGATCCAAACAATCGAGAACAGTGCTGCAATTGCTCCCATAATCCCTAGCAATTCTGGCCCAGCCTTGATGCCTACTGGCAACCCCTCGGTTGTGAACTGTGCAACCACTCCCAAGGTGAAATTCCTCTCCGCCTCCTTCAACGCAATCTGTGTCCAGTTCCCACATGCGGTGTTCAGAATCACATCCGCTGTCAGCTTCGGCAGCTTTGCGACTGCAGCATCCATCATACGAGCATTGTAGATGGTGCCGGTACTTGACTTCTGCAGCAGGACAGTACGGTAGGTACTGTTAGCGCCAATGGTGGACATGTTGGCCGTGCGTTCGTAGTCGAGACATAGATCGGCTTGAGATGGTATGGCGGATACTTGTCGAACCTCAAGTTTGGCTGCTGGATGATAGGGTCCGGGTACCGCAGCCGAGAGATGAAGGAGCGAGAGGAAGAGGAGAACGTTGGTGATGATGTGTGACAACATCTTTCTCGACCGTTATGAACGTGAAGCGAGTTATTAGGATAGAGCAAGTGTACCAGCACTTGATATTACTATCAATAAGTGAAGTCGGAGAGCGACAATGTCTGCCCAAGGCACCAAGACAACAGAAAAGCGAAAATGAGGACTAAGGAAGTCAGGCCACACTGCAGGATTATATGAGGCTGCCACGAATTAGATCGTTCATGCTTATGCTGCGCTGCGACGTGTATTGCTAGATATGGTAGTTTTGAGCCAGTACGTGTCTCAAGTCACATGGTGCATTAAGCGCCCTGCTATTACTTGCTAGGCATCGCCCCGCGACCAAGTGGGTGGTTGAGAAAATTTCGCGTCTTTTCCTTATCGGCGCATCTACCAATTGATGCTCTGAAAGGCACTTCTGCTGTCTAAGTGGTCATACCGATTTCTGACAGTGGCAGCGTATGGCGTGGAGGTGGTTCGAGCTGGAATACTCTAAGGTGATGGCGGGCTGAGGCGCGACGTGGGGTGCGGAAAGACTGGTATCCGCGCACAGACGTTTCACAAGCAAGGCAGCGATGAACTGCTCCACGATGTCAGTCTGTCACTGCCATACTCTCTACTGATAAAATAAGTGCAGCTGAATTCTTCGATACGACGACCGTCTACTTTTGTGGAGTCTCTTTTATGCCTACTTGCGTCAAGCCTGAGCCTTTCCCTGCTCCTGAATCTGTGTCGAAGTCGTTGTAATAGTATGACTTCTGCTCGCCGCTTGCAACTTTTGTCAAACCCTCCTGGCTAGCTGTACTCTTCAACGAAGTTGGTCGACCCATTTCGAAGTCCTGGAAACGATCCTGATGTGTAATGTGCACCTCTTTCGTTACGAAGATGGCGTTGAAGTTGGCCACCACCGCTGGCCAAAAGATCGGCATCGATGCACACATGATAGCAAAGTCGACCTCCAGGCAGCTTACAAGTAAAGTCTCACAATACCACCAAGAGTAGTCGAAACTTTGGATCGTGTTTGAGCTGTGCTTGAAAACGCTCCACAGGCGAAGGATGGCCATCAGAACGACGAGTAAGCCCACAGCAAACAGACCAGTCATTGCGATCAGCTGCTTCTTCCTCAGACCCGGCCTGAAGTATTCCGTAAGTGGGATTACGAAGATTGCGATGTCGAAAAACATGTTGGTTCCAGCAAAGGCGAACAGAGTCGCTTTTGTTTCGTCCATGGTTCGGTAACCAAAGCCGTAGCACGTGGAGGTGGCAGTTCGGTTCCAGAAGCCGGACACTGGCAGGCAAGGGAACCAGGCCAAGAAAGAGAACGCAAGACCCCAGCTCGCTACGAGGACTAGTAGGATGATGCAAATATAGCGGAGGATTCCTTGTCGGAAGATGCGAAGGTATTGCAGTAGCAGAGAAACCTTGATAAGAGCTGTTGTTGTGTGATAGGCAGCGTTGGTAACGTAGATGTATTTCATCAAGGTCTGAAGCTTGTCCATTATGTAGACGAGGTGTTGGCCGAGGCCGTATTTGATGCCTGAGATGTTGTCAGCCGGACGTGCGAGGAATCACAATGAGTCCTACATACCCCCGAGGAATGCAATCACAGAGACCAGATTGATTACCGCAGCCAGGAAGACGAAGAGGTCATCCCACCAAGGCTCGCGAACAACTCTCAAGCGTGTGTGAAGACGGAAGCCTACTGCCATCCAACTTAGGATCTACACTCATTAGAAATCGTTCAGACTTCCAAACGCATGTGGAACCTACATGGAATGTGATAGCGACTCCGTACATGGTCGCAGGATAATTGGAAATAGGGCGAGCACCATCAGGATCCGGGTACGCCTTCAGCATCTCGCCGATAATGGCACTGAGTTCATCCATGGTGATGGTCTTGTGCTCGCTCGAGGCCTGCGTTTAGGGTCGAGAATTGACTGTCCTAAGAGGGTTGGATCACTACAGCCCTGGAGGACCTTGGACGAAACTTCTGGGACGAGAACATGCAGACCACAGGGAAGCCAAGTGACAAGAACCAAATCTCGGTCGCAGCGGCGTGGCTAAGGCGGCCGTTCTGATATACGATATGGGATATGTGGATTTTACGAAAGGCTAAGACCCGCATGACTCGAGTAAAGCGCATATATGAACATGGTCATTCCTAGAGGATGGTCTAACAAGATACTGCACGTTCCTGGGATCGACTGTTAGCGAGACATGGTGAGTCCGTAGAACAGGTGTGAACGTTCGGCCACTGGCCTGGATTGGACATGGCCCGTCCCGAGAGCAACGACGTGCTATCCTAAATAGTGAAGCGCAGGTGGCAACCAAGTGATTTGCGGTATGGTGCGACAACGAGATTCTGGGAAGTTTTCACGATGCTATCGGCCCATTGGATGACCGGGTACTCCCAGACATGTCAAACGATAGAACAAGGGCTGTATCTATCTGTTCGCAACTGATCAGCACAAGGGGAGCAAACCACACGCAGCGATTGCTATTGCCAGCGATTGCCATCGATTGCCAGCCGTAACTGAACAACGCTAGCTCATGGGAATTGCTCACGTTTGGCCTCGGGGAAGGCACCAAAAGGCGTTGTGGTGGCTGCCATGTGTCAAACGCGTCGCTAAACCTTAACACAGTAGGTTAAAAAAAGGCTGTCTTAGGCAGGTACCCCTTGACTCGGGCGGGCTAATGACATGTCAGCGGAAACGCCGAGGAGCTGAAGTTGACCTAGAGTGTGCTTCTGAAGATCTCTCCGGAAGCACACAAGAGGTGGAATAGGATTTTGAGGTGTTGTCGTCGCTGCCTCGGTATGCAGGTGCAGTCACACGGGAGCGTGCTTTTCACGCGAAGGAACATGACATCACGAACACTGCGGCACCTTACCGCGTACGGTTTGACAGCGCGCTCGTGTCCGCTTCTGTCCCGCGATGAACCTCGAGTATAATTGCGTGATCTCGGATAGCTAGAGCGGAGCAATGGAGGACGTCCTTCCTGCTCCACACTCATCTCTGCAATCGAAGCATTGACACTTAAAGGATTTGAAGGCCCGTCAAGGAAGAGCGCGGTGGACGACGCGTCTACTAACGGCAGCTGCTAGAAACGTCCCGCGCACGTGGGCTCTACCGTACAAAATCGCGGTGACCAGAGTTGTGTTCAGAAGCCTCTTTTGTCGACCTTCCATGAGGCGACCCCCCGCGGCTACAACGTACGGTAGTTGCCGCTGATGATCACCTTACGGGTTTGCAATCGAGCATATGGATGGGTACAAGGAGACTACAAGGTAGCGAAATTTGCGCAATACCTCTGTTATCCATATACGGTGACTAGGCCACGATCAATGAGTGCACCTCGAAGGTGTCTGGTCTCGCTCAAGGGTATCGTATTGGGCGAAATTCTCTTCGACCGTCGAGCCTCGAGAACAAGCGGATTGTGGGGCCTTTGGACATGCACAGCTAGCACTGGACCGCACTCGGTCGCTCTGGAGCTGGTAACGTTGATCCTGGACGCCTCACGCAGCACCTTCACCAGACTTGCATCCGTCTGTCCCTGTATCAAGACTCGATGATGCGCCATTTGAACCTTAACTCCGACTCTGAGAGTTTACGACATTTCTCAACCAGTGAGTTGCTCTACAGCCGTATGCACGCTGTGAGGTCGATGGACGCCAGAAATGTTCTGTGTATAAAGGTAACTGAGATGTAGATCAGAGTGTACCGCTTGCACAACATCGAGATGTGCAATTCGGAGCGGTTCAGAATTGTCACATTGTTGTACACCTCGGTGATCTGCTAGACTACCTATACGATCTGTGCTGGAAAGCCTGAGCGCACGGAGGCAGTGTGCGGCAGACCCCAGATCATCTAGAATCTGTGTAAGTCTTGGACCTCGGTCGAGCCAGGTGCTCATTGAGTTTACATGACAACGCATCTTGACCATTGCTACTCGACTTACCATCTAATGCATATGCGAGGCCCATCCAGTGTAGTCTGCGGTTCCAACCATATCAGCGTGTACACATTGGGCTTACCGCTGAACATCAGCTGGATCGTAGCACAAGAATACCGGGATGAATGATAATGCACAACAAGTAAAAGCAAGAGAAAAGGTTTCATTCGAACCTATAGCTCGCTCAGGCTCATAGCTGATAGGATGCTTGTACTACCATATGCGCCCTTCCTACCAGCCCTCATGACCATGCCATTTTGGACCACCAACGCCTCGAAATGCAGCAAACGATCGCAACGAAATCCCTTCTGGTAACCACCACAGTGTCTAGTCCTTCATGGTCATGTCCTCAAAGTCATCCAGCAACTGCTCCATGGGAATCGCCAGACCCTCATCTTCCTCACCCTCATCTTCTGTCTCCATCGCATCTGCCTCCCGTTGCTGCTGTTCCTGCTGGGCCTTGTACAGCGCCATGGTAGCCCTAAGTTCGGGATCCTCCTCGACGTCCTGCAAGAACAGTTCAAAGTCGCGTTCCATGCGCTCCTGATCCTGCTTGCGAGGCAGCATCTCGCTCTCCTCCCTGCCCATACGCTTGACACGCCAGTTGCGCTTGTTCTTGTTCTTCTTGGCGCGCTGGTAGAACTTCTTCACTAAGATAACATCGGGGATCGTCTGGCTGTATTTGTTGGACTGCTCGAGCACGTCGAAGAGCTCGCTGTTGAAGTTTGTGTTGCTCAACAGGTATCCCATGACAGAGTCACCAACGTGGAGAATACCGCCGAGATGTGTGCGGCAGTAGTAGGTCTGGTCGTTTACGCCCATGTCCGAGGCGCGAGCAACAGTTGCTTCAGCGAGGAAGTGCCGTCCGACTTGCTTGCCGAGAGGCTCGATGTCGAGGACGATGAACTCGGTCAGTTCTTGGACATCGGCCAGTGGGCGGAATGGTGTGCGCCAGTACAGCTTCTGGTCGATATCGGCAGTCTGGAGGGTCTGCGGGTCGAGCAGTTGTACGGACGTGCCGATACGCGTGCAAAGACCAAGGGGTGCGATGTTACCGGCCTTCTTAGCCAGAGGGATGGGGAGAACTACAAGATCGTCCTTGCAGATGGGCACGATTTCGCAAGAGTACGAGAATTTGTAGTTCTTGGTCGATGTGTGGATATCGTGGGAGATCAACTCCTGCGAGTCCTTGATGTTGACCGGTACAACGGCCTTGAGGAAGTCACAGAAGGCTGTGGCGTGGTTCCGTTGTGCGAAGAAGAAGTCGATACCGTCATGAACCTCCTTGATGTTGATGGTGTCCTTGTGTGCACCGTGCTTCAGAATCAACTGCTCCAGGTACAAGAATGTCCTCTTGTGAGGAACCTTTTGCCTGACCTGCACGCAAGCCCTCCAGGTGTTGTGTGTGTAACTCTTCGCGCAGTCCGGGCACTGGTGGTAGTTCTGCTTGTACTCGACTTCGAAGCTTTGTTGCATGATAGCGCCCTCGTTGATCTCCGACTGTGCTGTGATTTTGACCTTGATCCTTCTGCTGTGAGGCTCCGTCCAGATGAAGCTGGCGTCGATAATCCTCAGCTTATTCAGTCCACGCAGTTTTCGCAGGCACAAAGCAAGCAGTTCGCGCGACTCAGGAGCGGCAACGACCCAAGATGTAGGTGGTGAGAGCCAACGGTCGCAATCGCGGCACATGAGGAGGATGGCTTCACGCTGAACGCCGGTGGTGACATCAGTCTTGAGCTTGATACAGTCGTAGCAGAAGGCGCCAGAAATTGTGCCGTCGACAGGCGCACCGCAGTCTGCGCAGAGAATTGTTGCGGCATTCTTCTGCTGAGGCGCAAAGGCCATACCGCCAGAGTTGTCGATCTCCATGATCTCGACGGGTATCTTTTGTACTGAGTGGATGGGTATACTGCTGAAAAAGAAAGTGGACGTCCCTCGTTCTCTTTTGTATGTGGACGAGAGGTTGTGGTGTGGGTACAGCACCTGTATGAAGTGTATTGGGGCAAATATCTGCTTTCAAATTCACGTCCCCCACCAAAATTTCCAACCGCTTCGGTGATGACTGTCGCCCCTCTAAGCTGATAAGACCTTATCGCCACGTGCTAGCGCGGTGTGTCGGTGGTTATGGTGGCTGAACACCGACCGAGTTCTCGAAAGTCTCGTGCATTCGCCATCATCAACAACCGTGTCTGTCAAAGCCTCACAATGTCTGTCTCGTCCAGATTCGTATGCAACGCTTGTAGAGGCGTTGCCAGAAAGGCGGCTCCACCGTTTTCGATCCCCATTGGCGCGGCTGCTCGTGCCTCTTGGACTGCTAATGTCCAGTTACAGCCAGCTTCAAGAAGCACTTTCAGCACAAGCACATTGCGCAGGAATGACAAGCACGACCCAACAAATCCGGATCCTGAGTCTGCTTTCCTTGATGGCTCAGAGTCTATAAACCTCGTCGTCAGCGCGCAAGAGTCTCCTGCAACCGACGTGGAGACTACAATCGAGCCAGAAGACGCATTGGAAACAACTCCAACAGAACCCACGCACAATGCAAAGCCGGCACCTTCTACGACACCAGCTGTGCCGTGGTATCTTAAGCAACAATCGGCCCCACGCGCACCCGTCCAAGCCGCCGAGATACCAGAGCTACCAGTGAACCCACCACCCATTCTCGCAGAACTCCTCGAATACATCGCCGTCACAGCTGGTCTCGACGACCTGAACCTCCTCGATCTACGAAACCTCGACCCACCTCCAGCACTCGGTCCCAAGCTGATCATGCTCATCGCAACAGCGCGCTCAGAACGACATCTACACGTGGCGGCTGACCGATTCGCTCGATGGCTGCGTCGCGAACACGGATTGAAGGCAAACGCAGCCGGCCTGCTCGGTCGCAACGAACTCAAGATCAAACTTCGCCGAAAAGCAAAGCGTATGCGCATGCTTGCCAACGTTGGTGGCGCAATGCCAGAGGGCAATATCGACGATGGAATTCGCACAGGGTGGATCTGTTGTACGCTTAGCAAAGTGGAAGCTCACCCGGACGACATGCACATGCCTGGTGATGACGTTCAGGAATTTGTTGGTTTCAGAGAGATCAAGCCCGGTGTCAACATCGTAGTGCAGATGTTCACCGAGGAGAAAAGGGCAGAGACAGATCTGGAGACACTTTGGGGCGGTGTACTGAGGACACGCAAGAGGGAAGAGAGAACGGCAGACGAGATGTTGAAGGAAGTTGAGGCTGACTTGAAGGATCTGGAAGAGGAGGATGATATGGAAAGGGCTACGAACAAGGCTCACCAGGCACCGGATACCACCTCAGCGCCACCACCGCAGAAGCCAGCATCGACGGTACAACAATTCCGTAGGCCGAAGCCTTCAGCTGGAGATGCTTTCCCAGACGCCGCGTCGGTGGGTACTGCCAAACAAGCCAGACAAATGCGACGTCTGCATACCGTTGGTCTGCGATCGCATTGATTTGGGTTGATATGAATAAACTGTACAATATGCAAGATACCCATAGAAGGAAATGTTGTACAATACCTGTAAGATAGTATAGATTTGAGCGGAAGTGTGGTTGGAAGAACAAAGAGACCCTCAATATGTGCAACTGTTATCGATGATACCGCCTTAACTGTTTCGTCCTATTCCTTACATACGTACTCAGTCTTCATCTGGCAATTAATCTTTACACCATCCCAAATCCACAACTTTCTTATAAAGCAAGCATACCCAAAAGGCTACCCACCGCAACAACAGTCCAAATACCCATAACGAGCCCACCATGCTCAAAGGCCTTGGGCGTGTTCATACCAGCAGCGCCCTTACTCGTCGAGCCCGAAGCGCTCGCCGTTCCCTTCGCCGTCGGGCTAGCCGCAGTCCCAGTCCCCGCAGTACCGACCTGCGAGAGCAGACTGGCACACGTGCTCGCCGTCGCGGCACTCTGCACCGTCGCTGCGCCGCTGAAGGCACACGCGGAGCTGCTCTTGCCATTGCCGAGGTAGTACTGGTTGGCTACCCACGCAAGCTGGTCCTTGGGGTTGCAGTCGGAGTATCCGCCATATACACCGGTAGTGGCGTTGCGGGTGATTCCTGCGCAGAAGTCCTCGTTGGCGCCGCAGATGTAGTTGAAGATGTCGGCGTAGTCTTCTTCGTTAGTGGACTTGATGTTGCACTGTAGGGAGGCGGCCATGCACGAGCAGAGCTGGCTGTTGGGGCTGGGAGGGAGAGGTGAGGCCGTAGCTGCCCAGGAGTTGTCGACAGTGGGGCAAGCGGGAGGAGAGTTGCTAGGCGTGTAGGCGCTGCGCATAGTGATTGTGGGGCTGATGCTTGCGAGCTGCGACTGCAGTGAGGTGTAGTCGGGATATGGCGATACGGAGGCATCGTTGCTGGTGAGTTCGACGAGACCGTAGTCGTTGGCGCCCATGAACCACTCGTATACGATGCCACCAGAGAAGACGTCAGTCATGTTGCCGTAGAGGACAGACACCTCAGTGAACGGACGGTGCGTGGCACCGCCAGTGATACCCTCAATACATCCGTACTCAGCGAAGAAGACGGGGACGGGGTAGTCGGAGAAGAAGTCGACTCGCTCGCCATACGAGGACGATGCATAGTTACTATCGCCGCACCAGGAGTAGACATTGTAACCCCAGAAATCGATGGCAGTGGAATTGCCCGTGTTGCTAGGCTCACAGGCAAAGTAGTGTGCCAGCTGATCGCGAGTAGGAACATCGGCTGTAGCATAACCAACGCCCAGTGAGCTGCGGTAGCCTTGGGAAGAGATATATCCCTTGGAGTCGCGAACAGCGGCCTTGACGAATGCTGCAGCTGCTGTCTGGTTCGCAGAACTGACATTCTCGTTTCCAGCGAAGAAACCGATAACGTTCTTGTACTTCTGCAGCGCGTCGATCACACTTGTGTAGCGGTTGTACAGAGATACGTCCCATTCAGGGTCGTCCGATTCAATCGAGGTGCCAGGCTCACTCATGTCAGCTACGACGTAGATGTCCGCCGAAGCCAACTGCGCCATGCAGTCATCGTGGTTCTTCGTTGGGTCGATGGCGTACACTCGTAGAATGTTGGTGTAGATAGCCTTCAGGTATGGGATATCCCTCTTGCATGCATCGCCATCCGCCAGTGGGTCAGTGTAGGTGGTGTTAGCACTGGTGGAACCATTGGGCGAGTAGTTCTGTTGATAAGCGACACCCTTGAGGTAGCTGAAGAATCGTTAGTAGTTGCCGTGATAATCCGAAATACTTGAGCGTACAATTGTGACCCGTTGTTTGTGTAAAAGAAGTGCTGTCCATAGACCTCAATCGCAGGAATATCATCGTAACTCGCCGCCGAAACACCACCCAGCAGTGCTGCAGCGACACATCCGAGGCCCGCGAAAGCACTTGAGAACTTCATGTTGCCACAGAAACGAACGATTGTAAGCTTCCAAACGAGTGACGAAGCTTTATAGCATAAGCTTGGTACTCAAGACAAGGCTTGGCTGAACAGTAGAAGAAGCAAGGGAGAAATCCGGGTGATCCGGGATTTTGTACACGCGAGTGTTTTGCTGGCCGCGCGGAGGCCTGCAGCCACTACCTGCAAACAAGCTCATTGCGTAGCTCTGCTGACACCAACTTGCCGGGGTGGCGTACGCGTTGGTGAGTGGTTGTTACTGGATGACGCCTGGTTTGGAATGCGTTGCGGGGGCTGGATCTGTCCGGTTTGTCGATAGCGCAGCCCACTTTACTGCATTGAGAGCACGATGTTTATTTCCGTCATGTGGCTGACGACTGCTCTTTGAAGTTTTGCGCTGATTATGTGCTTCGAAGATGTAGTATATCTTGAACAGGATGTTACCCCTGACTTCAGCTCTGTTACTTGCATGGGCGATTAGCTATACAGCTCTCACTTCACTTTGAACAGTGTTCGAGGACCATAGTCTTCCCGATTGAGCCATTTTTGGGGTTATTGAACGGGATGCCCAACGACGCAGCGAGGCGCAGCGCGCGAAATGAGATTATCTTTACGAAGCATTAAACTCACGATAGAGCAAATTTCCGCTGATCGTAAATGAGGGGCGGCCCTGATCTGACAGCTCTTTCCGCGTCTAATCTTTGAGGCCTTCGTCCCGCTGCTCAGATCTTCTTTTCTTTCTCTCAGTGCTTCAGATCTCTGCCGTGCATATCTTGCCCCTTAGCTCTGCCGATAATGTTAGCTTTTTGTGCACTGTAAGTCTGCCGTACCTTCTCAAACCAGTGACTTGACCGACTCTAGGTAAGTAGCCATCGTCATAGCATCGACACCGTCAGTCGTACTTGAACCATGACACTTGTGGGCGACATGCCGCTGCACGGAATATTTAGGTCCCATGGGAGTGTACTCATGCAGAGGCGGTTCGCAGATTTACGTGCGAAGTGAAGTCAGTTGATTGGGAGATACTGAGCATTAACACTCCTAGACCCCAACAGTGAGACAGGCACGAGGCCGTGTAGAGTTTCGATATCAAGGTGGTCATCCTTAAGCTTTGGTGCGGTGGTGATCTTCTCCCAATCGTGTTCAAGCCAGCTTGAGATGGCACGAGAGACGGACATCCTTGGATAGCGTAATTGCACCGATGGAGAAACGATGCTCTGGAGTTGTAATCTGCTTGTGTGAACCTAAATGCATTGGAGAACAGTTATCAAACACACACAAAACCTGTGGTACTATAGTCCAATTCTTTTGAAGATCGTAGCAGCTCTGGTTGGTTGTGGTTGCAGTGAGGAGGCCATTTTGTTGCAGCAGAAGTAATAGTCTATCTTGGTTAGACTAGAAGTCGCTCAAGGATTACACGTATTGTTTGCTATGACAGAGCCTCTGGTAGGTTCGCCTGAAGAGCTCTAGGTTTCAATGATGAATGCTAGCTACTGACTACTGTATATGGGGAGATGTACAATGGGTGGGCTGCACGCAGCGTGTCAGCGTAATCACATTGCAGGGCCACTAGAACACTGTACGACTAGAGTGAAGAAGTCATATTCTGAAGAGGCGGCAGTTTAGAAGCTGGATTTTGAGAAGGAAAGGTGTTCGTAATTCGTTTGTCTATAGTCGTATAAATCGTCGTTCCAGGTCGTGTGCGTCCAAAGGTTGTCTCGCTCTTTTACGCCCTCCACCACATTCTACTCGGCCACATCGACATCCTCAACATCCGAGTCTGGCAACTCCACAACCGATATGCTGACCACTGAATCGTGCTTTGAATGTCTTCCGAATCCCTGGAATGGCTTGATGGACTTTATTGTGCCCAGGTTTGCAATGGACATTGATCTTTTGGCATGTTCTCTTCGAGCAACGCCCTCGGACCAGTATTTCTCAAGCTGCTCGGCCCTTCTGTCGGATTCGAATCTTGTGTCTTCTCGTTTGCGAGCCGCTTTGCAGAAGGCATCAGAGAATGGCCGCGATTCGCACTGCCAACCCCACGATAGACAGTCCATGTAGATGCGCGGATCATTTGTGATATATGGGCGCGGATTTGCCGGCATATTGATAATGTACGGCATGGCGATTGGAGTGAAGGAGCTGCAGGTATGTCTTCACGTTGTGGTCGTGTGGTAGGTGATTGAGGATGACGGATAGGGACGCGGTTCAAGCTGAGGTGTGAGATCAAGGGTTGACAAGACCCTCCAAGGAATGAGGGGTTTTGTGCGGAATCTTGCAAGCAGGGTAGGTAGTCTCGAAAGTGAAGCAAGCGTTCTAAATTGTGGGTATACGGTGAACTAGCGTGCTCACAAAGCGAGTGGTCGGTGGATGAGGCTCAACAATATGCATGCAAGTTCGCCGATAAGGTTGCATACGAAAGGAATTTAAGCAATCGAGCTCTCGGAAGCCTTCATATCACAGGTTTCCGTGGGGAGCCATTGTGCGACACAAGACGTAAAGAAAGAAACTTGGCATACCAGAGAAAGTAAGCAAGTTCTCACATAAGTCATCCCCGAGACAATCGGGTGCTAGCCAAGCTCTTGACTGTGCCTCGTGCTCCGCTGTGTCCATACATGCGAAGAGCAAGTTCCCGATATTAACATACCCCGTCACATGTGACACCTGGGTGAATGCTCACGGTTGATTCGCTACAAACGCAGTAGGCTAATTCCTGAACTCAGTCCGTCGTGGAGATGGATCGAGTCTCCGGCTCTTCTTTGAGGCGCTGAGATGTGCGACGCGTGCACACAGGGGGAAGCGTTCGCACTGGTTCACAGGTGAAGGTGGGGAGCAAGCAACCACAGAATGCTTGGCATGACTCCATGCCCCTCCTAAATTTTGGGAGATGCCGCAACGAGCATCTATCTTCAACACTCCGCCAAAATGAGTACAAATTCAGAGTTCGACATCGTGTCCACGTACCGTCGCATCCTCAATGAAGATCCAGAACTTACCATGCCCGTCGCGGCTATTGAAGCCCTTGTAGAAGCTATCGCACAGAGCTCAGTATCAACCGTCGCCGAAACTCTTGATCTTCTCGAACGCCACACCGCTGCCCTGAAGGCCTCGATAGCAAACCCCATATCTTTATCCGCAGGCACCGATCTCTTCCAGAGATATCTGATCACTACGCTCAACCGCCCAGCCAGTCTCAACCTCGGCCCCGACGATGATTTCCGTGCGATACGAAACCACTTGCTCTCCAACGGAAAGTTGTTCGTGGAGCGAGCTAAGCAGAGTCGAGAGAAGATTGCCAGCTTTGGCAAGCATTTTATTCGCGATGGGGCCACCGTGCTTACAAATGGTGGATCGCGTGTGGTTGGTGCCCTGCTGAGGAGGGCGGCCGAGTCCAGCACGATCCGTTTCAGGGTGGTCTATGTGGTACCATCGTCTCGCTCCTCTGATTCCAACGAGGGTGATCAAACAGTGGCCGACCTACGCGCGCACAACGTCCCTGTCGCGACTATCTCAGATTCGGCAGTCGCATACTCATTGGGCAAGGTCGACATGGTTATCGTGGGTGCAGAAGGTGTCGTCGAGAACGGTGGCATCATCTCGCGCATGGGAACATACCAGATGGGCCTATTGGCTAGGAGTAAGGGCAAGCCGTTTTACGTGGTCGCCGAGAGCCACAAGTTCGTCAGACTGTACCCTCTCAGCCAGTTCGATCTGCCAATCGAACAGAAGGTGCTCGACTTCAAGGTCACAGACGACCCCAAGATTAGCAAGTCAAGTGCCAAAGATGCAGTGAATGAGGGCACAGCCGATTTGACCCTGAAACATACCTCGACCGGACTGAACGCGCAAGATGCTGTCGACTTCACGGTACGTGTATCTTCAAGAACGCATTGCAACTCACTAACATCATTGTTAGCCTCCTGATCTGATATCCGGTATCATAACTGAGTCTGGTGTGCTCACACCATCGGCGGTTTCGGAGGAGCTGATTAAGATCTGGTTCTGAGCCTTCTCTGAGCATAGACCTTCCTCACTGCATTGGCATCTCCATTCTCCTATATTTATCGGACTGCGAGAATCCTTCGATAGATACTTATGTGAGCTGTAGGCCACTCGATAACGCCTTCCCGTGCCCGAGCACTCGGTGCCCTCACACCAGAAAACGAAGCAGCACCGAGGAGAAGAGCCGCGTGTGGCACGGCGATGCTTTCGAACAGCCGTAACGAACGAAGAAGTAGCAGCGAGCAAACCTGAAAGCCTAGGTGATGTGTTGATGGGAAAACATAAGACATCACAGAGACACGAGTCACGCACATGATGGATGATGACACAGGGTACCTGGCAGCGCTTCAACGGGAACCATGAATGCCCTGGGATCCAAATTTCTGCAGGTGATGCATTGTCTCGGCTCTTGGCAAAACGATATTGAATGAACAATGCCTTACAAAATGCTACTTCAGAACTACGCTTCCTAATGTGATACTAAAGCAATGGATTCGAACAGTGACATGGACGGAGGCGGAAAAGAGTATCATCGTTGGCTCCAGCAAGTGGGATCTACCATGAGAAGGACAATTAAACCCGAATTTTTGGGCAAAGACATGGAGTGGAGTTGCGAAGATGGCTCAGACTCATTCGACGATGAGCGTGCACTTGGTTGGAAAGAGTTTCTCCTACACAGTCGATACGACCACGACACCGAAGCATGTGTATTTTGCTCAGATTCTTCGGAGTACGCTTCAGCTGCGACGACTTACATCCAGCATGCGTACCAATTGCGCCAGTACGCTGGTCGCTTCTTCTCAGAACAATGGTTACGTCGCAGAGCGAGGTGCAACCGTCTTGTACAGACCTCCCAGAAACCAAATGTTGCAGGAAACAAGAGCAACCGTGAAGAGGGACGAGTTTGCGAGTGTCCACCGCTTCTTCCAGCGCTACGTCCTGTGTCTCCTTTGTTTAAAAAGCATGAATTATGGCTCATTTATGGGTGCAGATGAGAAAAAGATGCTCGAAAGGCAACTTGTTCAGCGCATGTGTGTTCAAGTTGGAACCCTTTGAATTGAAACACAGACAACCTCCAAGAGAACTGGCCGCTAATAGTATGGATCAACTCCAGGTCTGAGCATGCACAACGAATGGTCCAGGAAGTGGGTCGAAGCAGTAGAGTACATCTTGAGGTTAGAAAACTAGAGAAATGACACTCATGCTCTTTCATGGCTAGAACAGTCTTCCAACCAGTTCAACCTGATCAATGTCGTTCGAAATACCAGAAACAGAAGAAACGGAGATCCTTGTTTACTCAACATCTGCTAAGTGGTAAACGACATCCATATAGGATATTGCAGTGGGAGTTGTGGAAGGCTTGCGCTTTAAACTTGGAGCCAATGAGGCGCAGCGGCAGCAATGACGTTTCGTGTTGGAAGCTTGGCCCTCCACATTGCTCTCCGCAAGCAACACAGCACACCTCGACAGCATTTACACGTCAACCTTCCCATCTCCAACCACCCCGCCATCTCCCAGCGAAGCCAGTATTGTCGGTCGCCAATCTGCGGTATCCACATCTCACCAGCTCCAACATGGACTTCTCCGACATCTTGTGAGTGCATGCGACGTCCCTAGAGCTTCGACAAGCTTGAGCTCCCTTTAGGCAGCAGACATTGTCACTGCAATTGCCTGCCTCAAACAGCACGTAGCTAACGGAATGTAGTCGCATGGTGAACTTCGCCGTTGCCGCCTTTATTGTTCTTGGTGGTGTTGCGAAATTGTTCCCTTTCAACGATTTGTGAGTACACCTGTTCTGAAGGACTCGTCCCGACAGTTGCGCCCACATCGACCACGTACCCATCCTGCATCGCCATGTATCGCATTGTCTGCCCCAATACACGCAATTTCTACAATCTAGAATGCGACCAGAAAAGGAGGGGTGGCTGGTAACTTGGCAAGATGTGTTAGAGGGCTACCACCTTCCCTCGGCGCAAGACGGTCATAAGTGGCATTTCCAAGTCTGCACACATGAGGCAGTCGCTCTGTGTGAACGGACCTGTGGTGCAGGCGCATGGAAATGCGCAGGGGCTCCATGCGACGGATCGTGACGAGGAATGGCAGATTGACAGGGCAAAGCTGACAGGCTGCATAGCTCAAACATTATCCTCGGTGTTTATCTGATAATCTTCGGTGCTGGTAAGAGCGACTTCGAGACTTTAGAACGTGCTTTAGCTAACAGATCACAGGTACTGCTCTGCTTGAGTTCCAGATTCCTCAGCAAGTTGCGCGTTATGCCTCGTTCATGTTCTCTTTCCTCGGCCGTGGCATCTGTGAGTGAACATTAAATCAGCTGCTGTGCCGCACACTAAACGACCGCAGTCTACGTCTTTATCGGCTCTGTCATCGTCGGCAACGGCTGGTTCCGCATTGTGCCCGGTACTATCGTTGGCTTCATTGGTCTTGCCTACGCTGTCTTGGAGTACATCCCTTCGATCGAGCCCCCGGCGAACATGCGGTACGTCTGATAGCCAGACATCACACTAGCTCCGTACTAATTCGAAATACAGTGATGCTGATGCCGGCTGGGGTGCTGAGCAAGTCTAAACCCTAAATGCCGTTCTCGAGGACTGCGGTTGTTGAATCCTTGAGTGCACGTCCAATTCCTAGCATTTGAGCCTCGGCGATTGTTCATCATTTTCTTCATGTACTAAAATACGCGTTGCATGGGGGGCGGCCGGTCTGGCCAGGTGGTTTGCCATTGACATCGGCAAGATGCTGCCGACATCGAAGATCTACTTGGAAGATCAAACCTTGGACGCTGGCTCGAATGACCTCCATCAGTCAAGCAGCTTGCAATCCAGAGCTTTTGTATAGCATTGATAGTTGCTTCTACACAAGTATGCACATTATCTTCACGTGCTCGCTTGTCTTAGTGTCCGCGCTCGCATAAACGGGCTCAGGGCTACCACGGCTTTCGCTTCTAGCGTACGGAGATTACTTGATCGGATATCGCGGCCTTTCGAGTCGCGTCCGACGCGTCGAAGATCCTCGAGTCGCGATAAGATCTGACGCAATATTGTACAAGATCACCGTATCCTTGTGTTGCGTCCTTGGACCCTGATCTGGATGCCTACATTTTCCGGGTTCTGCTGTGAACGTGTTTGAGCGACTGCCTGCATGATTGACGGGGATACCGGCATTTCGATTAAGGGAGGTCGAGGCGAACGGCTCGAGGTCCGCTGACAGGCGGCCAAACTGCAAGGCTCGGATAGTTTGCGAAGGGTAGTTTAACAGACTCGAGAATTTCTTGCTTTCGTCTTGCCACAGCCGCAATCTCTGAGCGGCGACAATAGCAGATGATTTCTCGAGTGCCCTTGGTTGGATACAGGTGTCAGCAATTTACGTATAGAAGCAAAAATTGAGGTCCTGCGTGGTAATAGAATCTGTTGTGATGGTGGTTCGCTGGTTCGCTGGTTCCATGCTCCCAGGGTTGCATGCGCGCTAAGATCCGCTTACTTTGGCAGCGCCGCGATTGGCTCTTTTGCACAAAGCGGTGAATCAATCTGGTTATGCACAACCAACTCGCGGCACCAAAGGGCTCTCCAGCGTTCTTTGCAGGCCGGATTATGACGAGGCAATAATACCGAACCGCATAACAAGCTTTCCTGCTCTTGCTGGCTTCGACCCCCATAAAGCAATTCTCCGTCCGTACAGCGTGCCACACACACCCAACCCGTGAACCGAGTCCTAGGGTCGCCCGCATATCACATCAAGGTCACGCTTGCGCCACTGCGCCTTGTCCCTGTACTTTCTTTTGGTTATCAGATCAACCGAGAAGTTGGTCTCACCATACCGAAGCACTCACTCTCTCGATCTCTCCCAACCCCTTTCTTCCAGTTAGGCAACACTGCGTTATCGCATCACGAGACCGCGTGAGTTCCCTTGCGCCTGCCTTCTAGTGGCAAGGCCACTGCTGTAATGGCGCACCCTTCGGGCAGCGGAGGCACTTCACTTGCTCCAACGCCTACACATCCCCATCACCTATCGCGGGAATCGAGTCGAGAAGAACTGGACATGGCCGAGGGTCTCCGACGTCTGAATCAGGTTCAAGATTCTCACATGTCAAACACTGGATCACCTCTGCGAGAGCAACAACAACCAGGCACGCCGCAGGATGATCAAAAGTCCGAAATCTATCATTCACTCGAGGATGCTGTGCCTATCGCGGGCGCATCGGTCTCGCCGGCACCCACCAACTCCTTGTCAATCCCACCACGGACCATCGGAGGGAGTAGCGCCCCTATAATTGGGCAAATCTGCAGGTATGTTCCTTGGCTATCGTTTTGGGCTCAGATCGTAGGCGCCTACCACTTAGATACGAGATGTTTTAACAAAACGAAGCAATTGCAGAACAACCCAAACACCGCTATGGCGACGGTCGCCGTCAGGGGAGACTGTCTGTAACGCCTGTGGACTGTACATCAAAGCAAGGAATCAGCAACGTCCAGTTAATTTGAAGCGCAACACCGCATCACAGCCAATAGTCCCAATGCAGCAAAGCCCAACGCCTAACCCAACCGCCAACCGAGAAGTTTCACCTGGGAACCTCGCTGCCTCGCCACGAGTTGCGACTTATGTTGCTGCTGATCAAATGGCGGCGGGGACATGTCCAGGAGGGGGCAGGTGTAATGGCACTGGCGGTCAGCAAGGCTGCAGTGGTTGTCCTGCTTTCAACAACCGTGTGTCCAAGACGGCCAAGTTCGCGTTGCAACAGGCAAATGCTACGCCGAAGCCTGCAGATGGTGCCAACGAGACTGGCACGCCTGGCACTTGTTCAGGGTCAACCTCCACCAACGCGATTCCAGCCTGCCAAAATTGCGGGACTACCATCACGCCACTTTGGAGGAGGGACGACGCTGGTCACATCATCTGCAACGCTTGTGGTATGCAACATGTAAAAAGAATTATAGCATGAATACTCACTAACAACGCTGAATAGGGTTGTACTACAAACTCCATGGCACCCACCGTCCAGTCGCAATGAAAAAGCAAGAGATCAAACGCCGGAAACGTGTCGTGCCAGCCGGCGAAGCCAGCTCACAAGCCACGCCGTCCGTGGCCAACTACTCACCTTCGCAACGCGCTTCGCAGACTCCTGCCCTAGATGGCTCCACTTCTCCAGACCCCATCGAATCGCGCGAACAATACACCCCTGAGCCAAGAGGACCTCTGGCAGTCGACTTTACCCACTACTACAACAACAACAACAATAACAAGCTCAGCGTTACTTCCAACCCTGCTGCGCGTACAACCGCGCCGTCACCGCGGAAACGGAGTCTCAGTGCTACTATGGACCCTGACGAAGTGCCATCGAAACCTGCGAATCCTGCACCACATCGACCGAACGCTATATCGTCAATTCTGAACCACCCCCGTGCTGAAGAAGCCAACATCGACCCCACCCTATCCGTATCATTACGCCCTTCCGGAGGCTCTTCGCCAAATGCGACAGGGACACAGGAAGATAAGGCGACTAGAAGGGAACGTCTTATTCGTGAATCAGAGGCCATGAGAAAGGAACTAGAAAGAAGACAGAAAGAGCTGGCGGAATTGGAACACGATTGAACATCAGCAGGCGTTTTTGGGCAAGGCACAGACAAAACAGGTCGGCCGGCTGATTTTTACCAGAGCGTAATTACGAATCACGAAAAGCGATATCTAGATACACGCGGATAGGAGGCCTTCTTGTTAGTCCGTATCGGACTTAGTATGCGACACGCCACTTTTTAACAGATTTTGAGCCTCAAGCTTTGGTACAAGACATATCTGCTGTCTCAATAGTTGGGCGGTTGAGGAAGTCGCAGTTACGATACTCCACACAACGTCAGCCCTGTGCCTTGTGTAGAAGGGCAAGGTCACACAGGTAGTAATCACATTAACCACACACTCCATCATCTTCCACTGCTCATACAGCGCATGGCCACCGTTACAGTGCTTTAGATAACAGTAACAGTACAGAGACAAGTCTGAACAAGTTCAGCAGTACTTCACTTCAATGCCCTGTTGAGTTTGACACCTCGATCACCGTATATTAATCTTGACGTTTTTCTCTACGTTCTCGTACCCGCTAGTTCTCGGGATTTAAGTTTCGAGCCTTTCCCCAGCCGAGTACTATGCTGTGTTTTCGTTCTAGAAGACATCACAGGTTGAATGATTGGAAAGCGAGTAGAAATGACATGGAACTGGTTGAAGTATCTGTTTAAGAATTTGGCAAAGAGATAACAAATAGTAACGTAAAAGATGAGACTATTTGCCAACTCTAGGTATCTCCAGAAAAGAGAAACAGGGACCTCACATGTGTGGATCACTTAGTATTTATGTCTGACTGAAGCTGTTGAGAAAGGGGCTGAAGTGAAGAAGGAAAATTGGTAGATGGAACTATATGCCTGGATATCTTTATCAAGAAAAGAAGAAGAAGAAATGACTTGTCTGTACTAGACATTTTCAGTTCAGAAAATACCAGCCGGCTCTCGCATAGCTGCTCTCGTGCATAGATTCTCTGGAGAATGGATAGCTTTGACTTTACTCAAGCATGGTGTGGGAGGGTCTTGGTTTCTGATATATTGCTCCCACACGCCGCCACTTCCAGAGACATGGCCTTGCTGCATCTACCTTTCCTTGTCTTTCATTTCCACATCGTCCTCTTGAGCAGAACATGGGACATGATGTTTGGATTTTCATACACAACACTTCCCAAGTCAAAGAAGGGAAAAAAAACCGCAAAGATAACTTGGAAAAACACCACGCACACAATCTCAACGAAGACTACATGTCCCGATTTCGTGTGCTTCCAAGACGGAAGTCCTCACTCATACATTGTGAAAATCGCTGCTTTTAATTCTTACTTTTGGGTTTGATTCGGACCCGGGGACAAACATGCCAGATTGAGGTTACTGTTTCCGACTTATCGTCTCATTATCGACAGACTCTAATGAGGTGAATTGGGAACTTCAATCGCTTCATGTCCTTCGTCATCGATGAACTTTTGAAAGCAGGGAAAAGAAGCAGAACACCACATTCCATTGCTGGATTAATTTTTTTTGGTCGCTCCATCAATTTGGTGTCGATTTTTCTTTTCTTGGAGTCCTCACTCAGTTCATGTTTCAGTTCGAATCGCAATGAAGATGGGTCAGGTGCTCGACCATTTCGGGAATTCATTCGACGTTTTTTTGTGTAAGAAAGGTGTTCTGGATAATATGAGACAGGACAGACAGACAAGACACATGAGTTGTTCTTGTTTGTTCTTTTGGTATCTGGGGTTCGATTTTCGGTTTTTGATTTGTCGAGTAAAATGGAGAAAAAAGGTGGTGGAATGAGAAGCGATGCAGAAACCGGGTTGGAGGGCAGTTCGGACATAACATGTCTGGTTGACAGTTTTTCGATATTTCGAGGAAGGTGGAGAAGAAGAGGATAAGATGTGAAAGAGGAAGATGGTGTTGATACTTATATGCATTCTTCCGCGCATGGACCTCTGTCTGGTATCAAACTGTTCTTCGCACACCACAATACACTATCAAATCACACACGAATCGCAATATTCTCACTAACCAGCCTATCCCCAAGTCCCGCCACCGCCTCTCCCTGCCCTCCTCTGCGCACTCAGTCGCCAATCATCCTCACCTTGGAACTTGTTGTGCAGCGGCTGAATCCTCTCTGCCTTCTTCCTCTTACTGAGCCTGTCCGTCGGGGCAACCTTGAAGAACGTCGGCGCCGCTTCGACCAGCCACTTCGGTTCGATAGCACTGCAGACGTGCATGTACTCTTTTGTTGTCTCGACGAGGCTGTGGTACACGACGTGCTCTGCCGGTTTGCCGAAGAGTGAGGAGCTGGGGTGGAGGTAGACGGGGGTTCCTTCGACGAGGGTTTTGTAGCCCTCGGCGGGGTC
Organism: Neodidymelliopsis sp. IMI 364377; assembly: GCA_027946375.1. Taxonomy (NCBI): domain Eukaryota; kingdom Fungi; phylum Ascomycota; class Dothideomycetes; order Pleosporales; family Didymellaceae; genus Neodidymelliopsis; species Neodidymelliopsis sp. IMI 364377. The sequence goes on from JAPEUT010000037.1 coordinate 122,119, forward strand.
TTTGCGCGCGCTGTTGCGGAAGAAACCCGAGCAGAGCGCTTGGCGCACTTTGATTGTGTTGCGGCCACAGGAGACGACCGAGTGCTTGTGGCGTGCCATGATTTGAAGGAGTTGGTTTCGCACGTCCTTCACTCGCTGCATGTTCCTGGGTATCACAAAGTTTTCGTGGCACCAAGGTGTGCTGAAGCCGCCTTGCTTCCATCCGTTGTAGACGTTGAGAAGAGTGATGTGGTCGCCAGAAGGGTCGTTGAACTTCTGCTTCTTTTGGTCGGCTTGTTGCTGCTTGTCGCGTGGACGGTGGAAGACGGATTGCGTAGCGGAGATCATGGCGACAATAGTGAGAACTTCATCCGAGCATTGCAGGTCGACCGATTTGATGAGAGATTTAGAGAGTGTGGGGTCCATGGGGAAGTCGGCCATTTGGCGACCGAGGCGGGTGAGTAGACCTTCATCGTCAAGGGATCCAAGTTGGTAGAGCTCTTCGAGGGCTGTAAGCATGGTATTTGTAGGGGGTGGGTCCATGAAGTCGAAGTGGAGGAGATCGTTGATGCCCATGGCTTTGAGCATTAGAATAGTATTGGACAAGTTCTGGCGCTGAATTTCGGGAATGGTGGTTGGAAGCATTTCGTTCTGGAACGCAGCTTCCGTGTACAGACGGAAGCATTTTCCAGGACCTGTTCTTCCGGCTCTGCCACTTCGCTGGCGCGCCTGAGCTTGCGAAATGGGTGTAATTTGCAGCCGATCCATACCAAGCTTGCCGTCGTAAGAGCTCTGCTTGACAAAACCGGGATCCACGACGTAGTAGATGCCGTCGATGGTCAGACTGGTTTCCGCGATGTTGGTGGCAATGACGACCTTTCGAGTGCCGTTCGGTGCAGGCTCGAAGATACGTGACGCAACTTCCGAGGGCAAAGCTCCGTAGATTGGCAGAATCATTAGCTCGGGCACGTTCGGCCCAAGAGCCTTCATGCGCTCTGATAAAACCTCGCAAGACGAATCGATTTCTTCTTTACCTGTCAAGAACAGCAGTATATCACCTGCAGGCTCTGTCAGGTGGATCTGCATGACCGTAACCAGTGCGGCGTCCAAGTAGTCTGATTCCGGCTCTCGGCTGTACATGACTTCGACAGGGACTGGAAATGTGTTAGCATGTTGAGTCCAACAGTTTCAAAGTGATGTAACCTACAAGTTCGTCCGGGTATGGAGAAGATGGGGCACTTGTAGAAGTACTCTGAGAATTTGTCGGCATCGAGTGTGGCACTTGTGACGATGAGTTTCATGTCGGGTCGTCGTTTGAGAGTTTTCTTTAACAGCCCAAAAAGGACATCGGTCGCAATGGTACGTTCGTGAGCCTCATCAAGCATGATACAGCTGTACTTGTTCAACATTGGATCCAGCAGAATTTCTCGCTGCAGGATACCGTCTGTCATGTACTTGATCCGCGTGTCTGGCGATGTGTTGTCTTCGAATCGAATGGTGTACCCAACTTCGTTTCCTAGCTTGCAGCCAACTTCTTCAGCGACACGTTTCGCAACACTCATAGCTGCCACACGTCGAGGCTGGGTACAGCCAATGACGAGCTCGTTAGCATATCCTGCCTCAGCCAGATATTGGGTCATTTGCGTGGTCTTTCCAGATCCGGTGTCACCAACAACAATCAAGATCTGATGTGCTGCAACAGCCTCAAGCAGCTGCTTCCTAAACTTGTATACCGGCAGCGATTCCCGCTGATCCTTGATGCTCATGTTGGTGCGCTTGCCGAAAGAAGCGTCCTTGCTGTTGGTCGAGATCTTCTTCCACTCGGGCATGGCTTCGGTGGGCTGATTTGTGCGTGTATTGCGCAGATCGCTTGCAAACTGTCTTTGTTGGGCCATCGGATCGTTCCACTGACTGCTAAGATCCACGTTAGCGGCTTCTTTTGCAGCCTTCTCTTGAGCTTCTTGCTGTCGCAAGTCTCGTCGCTCCTTCGCAAGCGTGTCTCCAGACATGGCTGCACGGTTGAGCGAGCCATCAGGTGCTTTGATGATTCGAATAGGCGACAGTTCGAGGGACTGCTTCGTCTGACCAGCCAGGAAGGGCGGTTCTTCTTCACGCACTTCGATGTCGACATCCTCCTCTTCCTCAAAGCCACCTTCGCCAGCAATGTGTGCGTTGAAGTCTTCGTCGATATCAGGGTAGTCAGATTTGGGTATGACGCCAGACGCAATAAGCTGCTTGATCTCCCATCTTTCAGGCGACGTCATGCGCTTTCGCATACCGTTCTTGCGGCTGTTGAACCCGTCTTCCATGACGGGTACGCTGCTGTCCAGGCCTGGTATGCCACCCAGTGCTTGCGAGTTCGCGCCTGACCCAAACGATTCAATGCGTCTTGAGGGAGCAAGATCTCGCCCGTTCCGTTGGTCCACTTCTTTCATTGACAAAGACAGCCTGCCGTTCTCCATCTTAATGACCTTGACCTTGACTTCCTGCCATCGGGACAGCAGGTCGGAGGGGTGGTTGACACGCCCGCCTTCCTGGATCTGGGACACATGCACTAGCCCGTCGACCTTACCCTTTACGCCTTGCAGATTAACAAAGGCACCAAAGTCCTTGACACCAGTGACCTTGCCGTCGTAGACTTTGAACAGCACAGGCTCGTCGTCTAGCTCAGGAGTCGGTGGCCGGCGGAACTCGTCGAGGTCCTCGTCTCTGTACTTCTTGCGGCTCCGCTGCTTGTCGTGCCGTTTGACGGTCCTCGTGCGCCCAAACTCGTCCTCGAAAACCAAGTCGTCGTGTTCCTGCTGCCGCCGCCCACGGCTGCGCGACCTCGACTGCGACGTATCTCGGCGCCTGTGTCTCTTCCCGCCCCTGTCGTCGCCGCTGTCATATGGGCTCATGCTGCGCTTGCGCGACCTTTCCTTGGGCTTTGCGGCGCCCTTCCCAGCCAGACCCTCGAGCATGGCGAACGTGTCGTCGAGCGCGTCAGGTTCCGGCGCATCATTCGCAGGCTGCTCGTCGGTGTCGCTGAACTCGACTTCCTTGTCGGCGATGGCCAGTCCCTTGAACACACGCGTCTTGCGGTTGCGGTCGTCATGCTCATCCTCAACAGCCTTTGCTCCATTCGCGCCCTTGCTCTTGTACTTGGGGTGCAGCGTCAAGATCAGACGATCGATGCTCTCGACCAGACTCTGGGGGAACTCGGCGCCCATGGCCTCTAGCTGCTCCTTGAAGTCATGGATGCCCTTTGCGCTGGCATGCTGGTCGATGACGAACTCGGCAAGCGTCTTGTCGGAGACGCCCAAGTGGTTCTGTATCTCCGACGTGACTTTGGACACGAGCGACAGGAACTCGAGGTTGGCGAGGTCGTCCATGGTTGCGATTGACGTTGCAGTGGGAGCCCGAGTGGGCGTGGCGTTTACGTTGCTCTCTCACAAAGTTTTGGGAGTCGACGCGCCATGCGGCTCAAGCAAGCCAAGCCGTCGCCCCCGCAGGCTGCAGCCAGTCACGTTCGACTTCCTCCGCAATCAGTCCATCACCACTCACTTGAGTGAGTGCTGCATCCGCCACGGCTGCACTCCTCCCCCCACCACCAGGTAGCCCTCACTAGGCAGCCCCCACAATGAGCTCAGCACTGTTTACACGTGCTGCTCGAAGGTTCCGCCTCGTCACCTCCTTCCTCGTCCTCGGTATTGGCAACTACGAGCTGTGGCGCATCCACAAGGGCACTCATCCGTACTGGACGCCACGTCTGGAAGAGGCCGGCATCGTGAAGCAGCGCAACAAGCTGGCAGAAGACGGTAGTCTGAAGCAAGAGAGAGCTTCTGAAGAGGAAACTGCGCCCAAGGCCTGGATCAAATGGACCAACCTCAATGGAGTCCCCATTCCTACACTCGAGGCGAGCGTTCAACCAACACGAAAGAACTGAGGAGCTGTACTCGACCATGAAATGTGCACTTGAATACGGAGACTTATTATGAAGGAGTCTTCGTGTCGATATCGACTCAGCAAATCTGCCTGTACTGAAGAGTTGAATTGTATCTTCTGCATCGACATCGCACGGCGTTTAAGGACATCAATACGGAGTTTAGAGATGCCGACATGCCAACACTTGCAAGAGCTTGCACCTGGAACATACTGCATTCAGAACAGCGACCGTCTGCACATTGGAGCTGTTCCAACCTACCAGCAAACTACCCCCCCTTTCCTGACGTGTGATCGTTAAATCTTCGATACCCAAGCAACGACCTTCCCAACGAAGCGACTTTGACTATCAAGCATCAAGCTCGGCAAGGCACATAGTGGTGCTGCCCTATAGTGTCGTCTCAGTGCACTGCATCAATCGATCAAGTGCGGCGACGGAGTCTGCAAAGGCGTCACAAGATCCACCCACTCCAAATTTTTGACCGGAAGAATCTTATCAGATCGAGGAAGATTCTAGATCACAACCTTCCAGATTACGAAATGGTATCCGTGGTGGTCCTTGCACCCTGTTATGTTCGAAGGCGAGAGAAGGCGTGATGGCCCCGGGATATGGTGCAATCACTGCGACCTTACCAAATTCGTACATAGCGCGAGCCACTCCACCGACTTCAGCACTGAGTAGTCACAGCGTTTCATGATCTCAGGTCATGGACTGGACCGACCTGCCATTTTGGAGATCGCGTTTCAAAAGGAAGTGTCGTCGCCAGCACCGAAACATGAAGTTCACGATAAGGTGAGAGGACGGGGGTCTCCTTGAGACAAGATGAAGCTGCGCAAGCTGCTCGACGACGACCACCATCAGCACGGTCTGTAGTTACGCCAGCCTTCAATCTAGCTTTTACAGCTGTCGTCACCACGCGATATGATAATCGACATGGTGTCTTCCCCGGATCCACCTCCGCCGTCCCGAGCAGCGAATGCGGCTGCAGTTCCAAATTGATATCACACGGCGGTCAGAAATGTGGAGAAAACGGCCGGACCATATCTAGCAGAAGACGTGATTGCGAGCGATGGCGCAATCTGAATTGTAAGCCTCTTGACATGACTCTATGTACTACCCAAAGGGTATACTTATAAGTACTTTGCCCGTTAATCATGCCCCTTATCTTCCTCAGTCACATATCTCATCAAGCTTATTCAACCCTCTTATATCTCCTGCTTCAGAGTCCCATATCATTGAATTGGTCATCTTCGACATTACGTTTCTGAGTTCGCTACACACATCCTACCACCGCAGCCGGGTACCTTGCATAAAGGATCGACACCAACCAACTTCTACTCCACATCACCACTACCGTCAGCATGGCACCAGGACTCGTAGAGCCAGCCTTCCAGTCGGGTGACGCCGCGCCCACATCACTGAAGCAATCAGTCAAGCCCTCTAACACACACAACTACGTCCCAGGGCGTACAACAGTCACACAGCACGACGAGACATACGAATATGAAGACCTCCGCCCGCGCTTTCCTGAGCTTCACTGGGATGCACTGAAGGAGATTCCCTACGCCGACAAGGGCTGTCTCGGTGATGTCAACTTCAAGAACCTCCTCGCCTCTGCTACAGAAGTCTTCGACTACAACCCCAAGATTGGAACAGAGGTTCATGGTGTCGATCTCGCCAACCTCACCGATCTTCAGAAGAACGATCTTGCGAGGCTGATCGCGACACGAGGTGTCGTCTTCTTCCGCAACCAAAAGAACTTTGGCATTGAGGAGCAGCGCGCCCTCGGTCAGTACTTTGGCCAACTGCACAAGCATGCCACAACTGCTGTGCCACGCCGCGAAGGCCTTGAGGATGTTCACGTCGTCTACACCGGTGAAGGCTCACCTGACCTTCGCTCTCTGTTCTCTCCCACCTTCCTTTGGCACTCAGACGTAAGCACCCCGCCACCCTATGATCCTGCCAACATTCTAACTTGTCACAGGTAACATACGAGATCCAGCCACCCTCCTACACCTCTCTCAAGGTCCTCACTGGTCCGCCCCGTGGCGGTGGTGGTGACACTCTCTGGTCCTCACAATACGCCGCCTACGATATGCTGTCCCCCCACATGCAGAAGTACCTTGAGTCACTCACTGCGCTGCACTCCGCAGAACTTCAGGCTCAGGGAACTCGCGAGCTCGGTCGCACTGTACGTCGCGATCCTGTCACTAGCGAACACCCACTGGTCCGCACACACCCCGTCACAGGATGGAAGAGCATTTTCTTCAACCCTGGTTTCGTCACCAAGATCGTCGGCGTCCCCAAGACCGAGTCGGACCACATCATTAGTCTGTTGAACGAGATCGTTGCCACGAGCCCAGAGTTCCATGCTAGATTCCAATGGCAGGCTGGCGACGTTGCATTCTGGGACAACCGCGTAACCAACCACTCCGCGACGTACGGGTTCGCTCCCCACCGAAGGCACGCTGTCCGTGTGTGCAATCAAGCAGAGAGGCCGTACCTTGACCCCAACGGCAAGTCGCAAGAGGAGGACCTCAGTGCCAAGTTTGGCATTCCCCGGGCCAACAAGGATGGCTCGGGTGTTGTGAACTACAACGACTAAGTGTTGTCGGCTGAGTGTTATCGTTGATCGGTCGATTGACCACATGAGTCTAAAAGGATACGGCGTCCAGTCTTTTGTAGCGTTTTAGCGATCGAGTACCTGCACTATGTCGACCACCATTAGGGGCGACCATGATATGAATGAATACAAACATCAAAGCATTTAATTATTGGGTCGTTTTGCACGCAACGGGGTTTGCAGTGACACTATCTATCACAACCTTGTTTCTCTCAAAAATTCGACAACCACAATACAACCACGCACATACAAGCTCTTCCCCCATATCTCAACCCACAACAAATATATGCATTTCGCATGTTGAGTTTTGACAGCTAGATCGCGAGGCAAGGTGGGGAGCTCCGAGCTTGGACCTCGGAAATATCTCGAAGATTCAAGCATCACGAACCTCCCCACCTCGACTTTCTCCCTCTTTTTAAACCTCACAAGCCCCAACTGCTACTAAACCTCTCCCCTCGCCCCTTCGTAGCCATTTACGATGCACGCCGCCCCCTAACTCCTAATACCAACCACATCCACCTACAAACCAACCAACAAACAAACAACAATGTCCCTCTTCGGCGTCCTCATCTCCGGCCGTCCCCTCCTCACCACCTCCCAAGTAATCTCCCCGACCCAACTCGCCTACCAAATCCCCACATCTCCACCCTTCTCGCACATTGTCGTTTTCCTGCTCCCCGGCGCCTCGCTGCCCGAAAACACCGCCGCCGCTGTGTATGCGCAGTTACCTGGTTCGGAGGCGTTTACACTGCTGGGCGCGATTGGGAATGCGAAGCCTAGTGCGATTTTCCGGGTGAATGGTGGGAGGGGTGGTGGTGGGAGTGTGGATGATGGCATGAGCATGGGCATGGGTATGGAAATGCAGGACCAGGCAACGAATGCACAAGGACCTTCGCTAGCGCTTGGGATTTCACTCGAGCCGATTGAGCAGGTAGAAACTGCTTTGGCGCAGAAGAAAGCACTGGAATCCAGTAGCGCCACGAGCACAAGTACAAGTGCAGGTGGTGGTGGAGAAATGGTAGTCAGAGGTCCCAACGCCGCCGCGGCACAAAAACTCCTCGCGCAACGAATCATTAAGAATTGCTACGATTTCCTCACTAGCTGGGGAAGCGGCGATACGGTGCCTCTGAAGGCATTCCAGGCGTGGTGGACAAAGTTTGAGGGAAAGATGGAGAGGGATCCTGGGTTTTTGGAGCGCGGGGATGGGGGGTGAAGACTGTTGTTGCTGTTATTGTCGTTGTTGTTGCTGGCGTGGCATGGCATGGCAGCGGTTACAAGTAAAGAATTTAGGATGGGCGGTTGATAACATGCTTGGTTCCATGCAGGAGCATGTTACAAGCCATGTCTCGGTTTCCAAAGTCGATGAGAACTCAAGAAAGTCGCCAGGCCAGGCTATTGCGTGCGCGGCGGTAGGCTCGAGTAGACAGGCAAACGGCTCGGATCCATCAAACTGGGTGATTCGGGTACGGAGGTAGTGCCTACTGCCATAATTTTTTGGGGGTTCTGAACGTAGGTGGACATGGAAGAAGGCTTGTCGCGGGTTGGGTAGTTGTTGACGAGGCTGGAGGGATAGTGGAGTTCGGTTTGGTATGGATGGGATAGGGAAGGAAAGGGTGGTTATGAGATTACATGACAGAAGGGTAGGAAATGGGGAAACAGACTGTTCAACTCCTCCATTAGCTTCGGATCATCCACCGCTAGGTTGTAATACCTCGACTGCTACCATTTCAAGCACCATCATCACACAACCTCAAATAGACCAGATCACACAAACTTCCCTGGTATCTCTCAGAGTTCACGCCCTCACACCCTGAACCCATGCACAGCACTAACCCACCCCTTATCTAATAAC
>JAPEUT010000370.1:0-23454 GCA_027946375.1 Neodidymelliopsis sp. IMI 364377
GACGACGCTCGCCCGGCGCCCGTCAAGTACATGTGCGCCCGCCGCCTCCACCTCGACCTCGACCTCGACCTCCGCCCCCGAGGTGCTGACACATGGCCAGGTCCACGCCCGCATACCAGAGCCCCCTCCGACACCACCGCCGCGCCCAGTCCAGCACGAGACACGTCAAGGTACGCCTCTTGTCTACCTATACATATATATATATATACACATGTATATAACATTCAACACCACAGGAAACCCTCAATGCCCGCTCCGAGTACAGCAACAGCGAGGATGACGGCACCGCCCAGCACCGCATCAACCAGTACCTGATCAAGCAGGAGATTGGCCGCGGCTCCTTTGGCGCCGTCCACCTCGCCGTCGACCAGTATGGCCACGAGTACGCCGTCAAGGAGTTCTCCAAGTCGCGCCTGCGCAAGCGCGCCCAGTCCAACCTCCTGCGCCGCCCCAGCAACCGCCGCCGCGCCCTGCCCGCCGGCATTGGTTTCAACTCGCCCCTGCACCGCCACTCGTCCACCGAGGAGAACAATGCCTTTGAGCTCATCAAGGAGGAGATTGCCATTATGAAGAAGCTCAACCACCCCAACCTCGTCTCCCTCATCGAGGTCCTCGACGACCCCGAGGAGGACTCGCTGTACATGGTCATGGAAATGTGCAAAAAGGGCGTCGTCATGCAGGTCGGCCTCGACGACCGCGCCGACCCCTACACCGAGGAGCAGTCGCGCTGCTGGCTGCGCGACATGATCCTCGGCCTCGAGTACCTCCACGCACAGGGCATCATCCACCGCGACATCAAGCCCGACAACTGCCTCATCACAGACGACGACGTCCTCAAGATTGTCGACTTTGGCGTCTCGGAAATGTTCGACAAGGACGGCGAGATGAAGACGGCAAAGTCGGCCGGCTCGCCTGCCTTTATGCCCCCCGAGCTGTGTGTCGCCAAGCACGGCCACGTCTCTGGCAGGGCCGCCGACATCTGGTCCATGGGCTGCACCCTGTACTGCCTCCTGTTTGGCCGCATTCCCTTTGAGAAGCACGGCATGATTGAGCTGTACCAGGCCATACGCATGGACCCCGTCCAATTCGACAGCCCCTGCAGTGACGAATTGAAAGACCTCCTCCTGCAGCTCCTCGAAAAGGACCCCAAGAAGCGGATCAAGATGGAGCAGCTTCGCGTACGCCACCACCGCCATCACCACAGACCTGTCCGTCGACTTTGCTAACACGTCCAGGAACACCCCTGGGTCACGCGACAAGGCGCCGACCCTCTACTCCCCAAGTCCGAAAACGTCGCCATCATAATAGAACCGCCTACGGACGAAGAAGTCAATGCTGCCATTACCGGCAACATGGGCCATCTCGTCACAGTTGTGAGTTGCATGAATGCATGGTCAATCCGCGAGACTGACACAACCAGGTCCAAGCAGTCAAACGCTTCAAACAGCTGCTCTTCCGACGGAGACCAGAGCGCCTCGAAGGGATACTCGGTAGCGCCTCGAGAATCGTACAGCCTCCATTATCCATGCGCCCTTCAGCCTTGCGCAAGTCCAAATCCCAGGACACGGACAACCGACAGCCCGTCGAGGGTGTGCTCACCTCCGAGGGCGTACACCGAGATATCAGCATGGACGAAAGTGAGTACACGTGCACACGACGTACGAAAACACCACTAACAAGGCAGGCTTTCGTCAAGAAGCGTTCGCAACACAACCAACGCCCAAACGCTCCACCATCACCCGCTCAAACGCCCCACACTCCCTCAGCCCTACTGACGCCAACATCATCCACGACAACATGTCCCACCGACCCGCTGCCTCTCCATCCATTCCCACACCCCTCACGACTGCCTCGGGGCCGTCGACCCCCATCGGCAAAGGCCACGCCCACAACCCTCTCGAAGACACGCTATTCCTCAACATCGGCACCGGCGAGGACACGGCGGCAGAAGACGCCTTCTTCGTCTCGGAATCGCCCTCCAACGTCGACATCAACGTGTACGAAGCCGCCTACGAAGAAGAGGTCCAGCGCATCATCGCCCAGCGCAAAGACCAGCACCGCCGCCCCACCCTCTACCTCACCCGCCGCGTCGAAGACATCAAGCGCATCCGCGACAGCGACTGCGTCTTCGACGATGGCAAAGACCTCGGCCGCGGCCTCAAAGGCGGCTTCAAAGACTTTGTCAAAAAGACAAAAGAAGACATTGAAGCCCGCGGCGAGCTGCAGAAACTGCAGGAGGGCAAAGAGGGGAAACTGGGCCGCACCATGCGCAACGTCCGCGAGGCTAAGCGGCTCGTCGAAGAAGCCCGCGAGCGCGTCAAAATCGAGGACCGCGAGCGCGAGCGCGAACGCAGTAGGAGTTCGACGCCCATGCCAAGGAATAATAGCTCCAGCAGCGTTACCACGAGGATCTCGCGGAGTGGGACCCCAGTTGGTGGTGCGGAGAGGTAGAGGACGTACGTGTCGAGATATATACATATACAATGGTGGAGTTGGAGGCGCTTTCTTGGGAATCACAAAGGGTATTCTTTTTTTTTTCTTCTTCTTCTTGTGGATTGGGATTCAACCGATTTGAATAAAACGGAACGTGTTAGCATAGGTGGGGTTGGTTGGGTTGGATTGGTTTGGATTGAGATCTGGTGAGGATGGATTATAGATGCGATGCGATGCAATGAAGTAGCATAGCAGCAAAGTGAGGAATCGAATCAAACCACACACGCACGCACGCACACATGCAATTGGCAAAATACATGTTATTGTAGTTGCGAAGTGCAGTGTGGTTGTAAATACACATTATATATCCAATCCTATTATATTTTATCCTATTCTATTCTATTCTATCATAATAACACCCACATGCGTCTTTTCACCCCTAGCAGCCTAGCTAGCATAGAAACTTATTACATCTCTCTACCACTACTATTTTACACTTCCTACTCTCTTTTTTTGCTCTTGTAGATTGTAGATTGTAGATTATAGTTTATAGATTATACCTTATAGTTTACGCCTTTAGTTGTCTAGGCGTTTAGGAGGACTTGATTTACGTGTTTTTTTTAGAGAGGAGAGAGGGGAGAGAGGGGAGAGGAGGGGAGTACGGAAGCGCTAGAGCAAAGATAAATTAGAGTAGGACTAATAGCAGGATACTAAAATACTTAAGAGAGAGAGAGGATATAGAAAGGAAAGGAAAGGAAAGGGGAACAAAGCGTAGTAAAGGATAGATACCAAGTAGAGTACAGAAGGTAGATCTTTTTACTTTCTTTTCATGTTTATAAAGAGTAGGAAAGGACGTATCTATGTTTCCTAAGTCAAGTGGGATGCGTTCGGAATTGAAGGGTTACCAGGTAGGGAATAGCAAAGATAAGGAAAGATTTATTCAGGGTTTCATGCCAGTAGATGATAAATAATGTATTGGCATGTTTAATCAAGTATGAGATATCAACAGCAGAGTCTAGCCAAAACTACAAGAGATTACTCCAATCCACTACTAGCGAACCCTCAAACAAACGCTTTACAGTCACCAAACGCATCAAAACTACAGATACCCACAGCCCCAACCCCACCCCAGCCACGTCTCTCCAGACAACCAACCCAGCACCAGCAGCCGTACGACCACGTAGCTAATCGGCAGCGGGATCTCGCCCTGCATGATCGCCACTATCCCCTGTGCACGTTCAGTGATGAAGAGCCGCAGAACATAAATTGGAAAAGAAGAGGAAGGGGGTTTTCGAGCCTTGGGCTGGGTTTTGTTGTGCAGTCGTCGTTGGCGGCTGCCTTGGATGAATGAGAGCGTAGTTGTGTGACGGGTTCTTCACCGGAGACTTGCAGATGACGCCGATGGAAGGGGTTGAAACTGTTGGGAGGGAGTGCGGGATCGGAATGGGCGTTGTGCGGTTGTGGGTTGTTTGGCGGTGAGTTGGCCCCTTGTTGTGAGGTGAGGGTGAGAGGGTTGGATGCTATGTGATAGTGGTTCTAACTTTGATGCTATGTGATAGTAACTCTGCTTTGATGCTATGTGATAGTAATTCTGCTTTGATACTACACAGTTCAACGCTCTTCTAAACAGAATCATCGACCTTGGTAGAGTCTACTTCGAGACGATTCTACAAATAGTGTCGGTACAACGAAGCACTCAATGTCACCACCTGCGGATGTGGCTGGAGGCGGTCGCTGCAAGCGATGTTGCTACCTGTACGCCCAAGTTTAGCATCAACGATACACAAGTCTAAAGCAACGTTGAACGGCCTCTAAGCGGGAGCTAGCTTGACATCTGTAGTCTGCGATCGTGGAAGCGAGTACCCGGCCGATGTCGGTCATCGAATGTAGAAAGCCGCACGGAAACGCTGTGAAATGTAGAGCAAAGCTGAATATAGCAGTTGTGGGAGATGCTGTCATTGGCAAACAAATACCCGATCGTGTTCGACAGCACATCTCGGTGACACGACGTCTGTACTCGAAGTCGGCTCGTGCGTGTAACGCGGCTGAGCTGAGAAAAGGACAAAAGGCCACAAGGCTGAGATGGAGGAATTGAGTGGAGGTGTGTGAGGTTGACATGTCGATCTGGACGAATCATAGCGTTGGGAAAGTACAATTGCCGACATGTTGAGCGCCTCTCATGCCGCAGATTACGTCCCGCCCGCCATCTAATCGAAGATGAGGGACTTGTATTCTGCTCGTGCGCTGGTGGTTGTTCGGGCAATAATTTGGCCAAGGACCATGCCTAGGACGCTCGTTGAATGGGACGCAACCAGTCTAGAGAAGGGATTGGGGCACGCCTAGGTTTCGACTTCCTGGTTGTCATCACCCTGGAACAACTCACGAATCGCATGTCCACGTTGTACAAACTGGTAACGACTTGCATTCGCCAACGCAGAAGCGTTACTGTGGCGATAGTCGATGCTTACAGTAGGGGTGACGTAGTCTACCTCAAGAATGCAGAGTAGCAGACGGAACTTGTGCCGGATGAAGGATGCAGACACGTGATTAGGACCGGATGGCACTGGAGGTGCTTGGAGCGGGGCATTCTTGGCTGCACCTTGACGTACGAGCGACCAGTCAATAGCTTCGCTAGCCTACCCACACATGATGCTCGCAATTTCTGTGTTTCAGCATCGTTCGTTTCTAGGGCCCTGCATCGTGAGCTTGCAGCGATGGTCGTTGCAAAGGGCTGATACAGATGCAGCTGTTGCACACAGCGCCTTGTCAAGTGCAACCGCACGTGCTGTGCAACTGGGAGCATTCCACGGCGACCAAGCGGATGAGATGGGCATGACCATCGTCATGAGTGATTTGATGTCTACTTATGTCGGTTGATGCACGTCTGGCTCAATCCGTGCTAAAGGCGCAGCAAGTGAGGATTTCTGGTGTAACGCGTACCGATCAATGGTTCATGGCGGCTTGCCGGAGCTCTACAGCCGGGAAAAGAGGCGCCGTTGAGCATCCACAATGGCTTGTCAATCAGGGGCGAACGTTGTGTGAACAATAACGAATTGGCTCGCGATCGAGGATAGAACGGGAGGGATGTTGAGGACAGCTGCAGAGGCTCTGCAGCGACAGGCACGGCAGGGGACATGCATGCAGCTGCCAGCGCCAGGGCATGCTGGCGTTGGTCACGCTGTTCGCAAAAGGTGGGCCTAAGATTCAGATGTGTGGCCGCAGAAATTATGACGAGACGAGAAACGAGGCGAGCGACGCTGATTGACGGCCTGTCGTGCAAATAAAGACATGCTGTGGATGCTCGGTCGTGCTTTTGCAGGGTGCATAAAATGCCTATAGCCGGCAGCGCTCACGCGTCCGCAGCACTGGATTTGACGTTGGTAGCCCGCAAATGCAAGTGCCTGAGGACGACAACGCCGAATCGCACAGCGACTGCAGGCATCATTATTGAAGCTATCCCGTCCCTGCTGCAGGCCGCACAATGAGGACCTTGAGAGGCTGACTCACGAGCAGGCAGGACAGGCAGGACGGGACAGGAGAGAGTTATGCCGACATCTGGTGACGCTCGCTTTGGCTTTGCTAAGCACCTGTAGTGGAGCGCTCAGGCCATGGTTCAACGTGTTCTTGGATGCTGGTCTCCGCGTGATGAGGGATCTGATGCCGAGTGCTAAAGAAAGACGTGAGCGTCACGATCATCCTCGCTAGGATGCCTGTTGGGCTGGCTGGCTGGCTGTTTGTTGGGTGACGAAGCGGCTGCCACCCAACTGCAGAGCATGGCAATAATAAGGTGAGTGAAGTGGCAGCTATCATTGGAGTGCACTTCCTAGTAAGCCACGCGCCCAAGCGACCGCGTTATGGGTCCCAGGAAGTGGGTTTCGGGCTGGTTTATTTCAGGCGGCGTGCTTTGGGAGGGGAGAAGCTACGAAGCTGAGGGCTCACGTGCAGGCGGTGTATGTAATGCAGCTCGTCCGGTGGCCGTGCCGCCGTGCCATCTCGCACAGGTGTTGAGGAAGATCGCAGGTCGCGATTAGACGCCGCAGACAGCAACGCGATGGATTACAAGCCAGCGCTCGCGGGCGATTTGCTCGTTTAGATGGCGCAGAACAGCACGGCAGTAGACGATGACAGAACCAAGCTCACACGCTGCCGTGTGCACGCGCTACGTGCTGCGACGCCGCGCTCCGGTGACGTCTGTTTCAAGAAACAGCGATCTGCTGCTCCTGCTGCGCGAGCCAGCCTCGTGGATCTGTCCAGCTCGGCTGCCTTCCGTTGACGCTGCAAGTTCGCTCAAGTTCGCCCATGCTCGCCCATGCAGACGCTCAATTCCAGGCGCCTTCACACCACAATTGCCACGCGCTGCTGCTGAGCCCAGGCCCAGTCTTGCTGGTGGTTGAGAAGCTGACCATTCCCTAACGCGAGCGGTCTTCAAGTCACGAGCTCCTCTTCAGCTTAGCGCCGCTCGTCTGTGCCTACAAGCCCCAAGCCCGCCCCGCTCCATCTACGTCGACCCTCAACTCAACCCGCATTCCCTTCAATTTGCAATCCAGTCTCAACGTCAATTACTATCCCCTTCACCCCATCTCCCCGCACGCTCCTGCTGCATCTCTGCTCTGCACACGCTTCACGTGGGCCAGCTAGCGACGCTCCACGCCGCACCCAGCACCCAGCACCAGCACCCAGCACCTAGCACCTAGCACCTGCCACTTCGCCAGCCGCGAGGGTCAACCACGCACACGGTGCACACTCCACCTCCACTCCACCCTGCGCCTACCACCACCACCACAACCACCATCACCTCGCCCACGACGAATCTACTCATCCTCCTCCGTACCACCTCCCTCGAAGCCCTCAGCTCCAGCTTGCCCTATTCTCGATAGCAGTCCGCGCACGCTTGCCGGATAACCCCCTGTTGCAGCCCCCCAAACAATGAGCCAGAACCGGCCATCGGCCTTCTCCAGCTTGAGAATGGGAGGTAAGCTTCCTGCCACGCTCGCTCTCGCCGTCTCGTCGCTGCCACGCTAACAGCCTCTGCAGAAGTCATCCGCGAGAAGGTCCAGGACGGCGAAACGGGCGAGTACAAGGACCTGGCATACACGCAGTGCAAGATCGTCGGCAACGGCTCTTTCGGTGTCGTGTTCCAGACCAAGCTCTCGCCCAGTGGAGAGGATGCTGCCATCAAGCGCGTGCTGCAAGACAAGCGCTTCAAGGTGAGCCGGCCAATGCCACTAACAAGCGTAAATGTGTCAGCGCTGACTGCGACCAGAACCGTGAGCTGCAGATCATGCGCATCGTCCGACACCCGAACATCGTTGAGCTCAAGGCTTTCTTCTACAACAATGGCGAGCGAGTACGTCTTAGCCCCAATTACACCGCGTGATGCGAGACTAACCACATCCGTTCCTGCAGAAGGACGAAGTCTACCTGAACCTTGTGCTTGAATTCGTCCCCGAGACTGTTTACCGCGCCTCACGCTACTTCAACAAGATGAAGACGGTCATGCCCATCCTCGAGGTCAAGCTCTACATCTACCAGCTTTTCCGCTCTCTCGCCTACATTCACTCGCAAGGGATCTGTCACAGGGATATCAAGCCCCAAAACCTGCTCTTGGACCCGGCTTCTGGCATCCTGAAGCTGTGCGATTTCGGTAGCGCGAAGATCCTAGTTGAGAACGAGCCCAATGTCTCGTACATTTGCTCCAGATACTACCGTGCGCCTGAGTTGATCTTTGGAGCGACAAACTACACGACAAAGATTGGTACGTCACATGGCCCTTGCGCACACGCTTTGACTCTCTAACACGTGCGCCCTAGATGTGTGGTCGACGGGATGCGTCATGGCTGAACTCATGCTTGGGCAACCGCTGTTCCCTGGCGAGTCTGGTATCGACCAGCTGGTTGAAATCATCAAGGTCCTCGGCACACCTACACGAGACCAGATTCGCACCATGAACCCCAACTACATGGAGCACAAGTTCCCCCAGATCAAGCCGCATCCATTCAACAAGGTTTGTCACACTGGTCAGGTTTTGATTGTTCGCCATACTTACTAGAACACAGGTGTTCCGCAAGGCCGACCCCAACGCTATCGACCTCATCTCCAAGTTGCTGGAGTACACGCCAACGCAGCGACTTTCAGCCATCGATGCCATGGTCCACCCCTTCTTCGATGAGCTGAGGGACCCTAGCACACGCCTGCCCGACTCTCGTCACCCCAATGGCGCTGTGCGGGACCTGCCAACCCTCTATGACTTCAACCACCACGGTGAGTGCACTGCTAACTGACATAGAACAAGGAAACTGACGCGTCACAGAACTCTCGATTGCGCCTCACCTCAATCAACAGCTCGTTCCTCAACACATCCGTGCTTCACTGGCCTCTCGTGGCCTAGACTTCGAGTCGCCGAACTTCAAGCCGTTAACGAGAGACCAGATGATGGCGAGACTGGATTAAGAGTCTTTCATCTCTTATGCGAAACGATACCATTTTGATTACGCGGCCTGGCCTCGACCATCTCCGCTCCCGAGTCCAGATGTCTTCCGTTCAGCAAGATACAACATGGAGCCTCGCATGGGCGTCGGTTTTTCGAGTGTTGGAGCTCACATGTGTACACCCTTACCTGCAATATCTGAGCGCGTCTGTAATGATACCGACATTTACAAAGAACGGTTTGCTTTGCCTTCCCTTCTGGACAACTGGCTGCCCCGTCTATGCGAATTCTCACGGGCTGGCTCCGTAAATGTGTTTCTTTCTTCCCTGTTTTCAAGACGATGAATGAGTGTAGGTGGCTTCAAAAATGAAGGGCAGGGAAGGCTGACAAAAGTCCTGGAAGGACCGCTTACGAACATCTTAGGATGAGTTCCGGATCTCGGGGGGTTCCACGGCAGCCTGGCATAGGCTGCACTGCGTCTTTTCGTTTGCATGCTGGAGTTTTCTGATTGGAGGGTTCTTGTGATGGTTGCCCATGAAACGGCGAGGTTTTTTGCCATGCACTCACCATTTTCATGGGTTGTGAGCTTGTTTCATACCCAAGACCTTGCTTGTGGGCCGTTTCTCAAGATACGTGGCGCTCTGCGGTGGTGGCTCTGACTTGTCATTGATGGGAGGTCTTTGGGTTGTACCAATCTTCCTGTCAGTATACATAAGTGTGGGTCGCGACGTAGACTCTCCACGCTACTATAGCTCTCAAAAGGTGGCCTTCCTCACTTCAATCCTCAGTAGACTACTCCTCTTTTACGTTTCTTTTTGGTTTGTGATTATGATCGATTACCCTGTGTAGAGTCATCGTGACAGGATAGCGGAAGGAGTTCATACTTGTCTTTTGAGCACATCTTCCACCCTGATAGATCGCCCAGGCAGCTTTTGAGGGGCAGGATGGAGGAGAGTTAAAGTCACCACCTCCTCTCGACTTGCCCGCTTCAACGTATGCTATCTGTTGGTCAGAGACTTCTCCTTCAGTTGTAACTGACCCATTGCAAATGACACAGTTTTCGTATGGCCACTCTTACCAGCAGTGTTGGTAGTCTTACTTCGAGTATCCTCAATCTACCTTTACCTGAGCAACGGGCTCAAATCAAAGTGTGTACAGCCGCCATCTTAGTACATAAATCGTTGTTTAGCTATCACTCACTCTTCTACACCTTTGCTTACCATCAAAACGCTGCTCACTTGATCAAACTTGAGCCTTTGCTAGTTGCGTCTTGTTGTAAGATCTTTTCAAGTTGATCTTCGGCTCTGCACTCAACGGCTAACACCGCCCCAAGGCGTTATCGAGCTGTGCACATGCTCTCCAGAAGGACCACTCAGATCTACAATCCAGCTCCAGTAAATATGAACAACATGACAGATACAATCGAAGACATTCTAGGTCAAAGGCGTAGAATCGATTCGCTCGACCTTGAAGTAAGCTACGATCTCATTGCGGCCAAATGCAGACAACAGGTGGTGAAACCATTGCCAGTCGTGGGTGAGACAGTTTCCTGCCAGACTTCATCGGTCAATCATGTTCCAATGGTGGTCGATGCAGGCGATGGCGTGAACCATAACCAGGCCTGCCAAGATGATGCTTACCAGACTAACCACGACGAGCAAGCGCGCTTCGGTCGCGAGTTCCAAAGCTTCGACGTAGCTCCTGCTTCGCGACAGATCAAGGCGCATCGACGTCGACGCTCACAACACCGCGAACACCGATTTCTTTATCGAGGCTCCGACTACTACACGCCCGACTACGCATCTTCTTTCGACCGCGACGCTCACCTTTCACGTCGTGATCACTACAGTCTGCGACGCAGGGACGCTTCACCAGAAACACTCAAACATAGGCCTCAAGCCGCATTTGTTGCAGCAATGGCGGATCTTGATGTGAGAGACGAGCGAGACGACAGGCGCGGTACAGATAGCTACCGGGGCGGAGGCAACAAGCGTCGCCGTGATGGTAATGCACACTATCCTGCTTGAACTTCAACTGCAATCACTAACCACGCATAGATGACGATGGCAACGCTTACAGAGATGACCGACGTGGTCCTCAGCGTCGTCGCCGAGACGATGGTCCTCCCCGCCGCCGCTACGAAGAGCCGCCCTTCCCCAAGCTGCGCCGATTACTCTTGAACATTGCCAGCTCCACCAAATTGCCCCAGGACGAAGCCATTGAGATCGCAACGTACTTCGGCGAGCACTTTGACGACGAGCGTCTTCGATCCGACTTCTTTGATGTGTTTGTGCAGCTTATTGTTGAACAGCCCTTCAAGATTCCCTTCGTCGCCGCAGTCGCATTCTATGGGAACGACGTGAAACCCGAAATCACAATGGAAGCCATGAAGCGTGTAGGAGATCGCGCGCAGGCGGCGCTCAATGCGGGCGAGTGGAAGGACTTCAAGCTGCTGCTGAGGTTCTTCGCATGCTTGCAGTCGCTTTACCAGGATGACGGTATCTTTACTTTCTTAGGTCAGCTGTTCGACACTGTTGTCGATCTGCAGAGCGCCAACGAGAACGACGTTGTGGGCATCGAGCTTGTCAAGATCATCCTCCTCACCATCCCGTACGCTTTGGTCGCTGGCGGCAGCCGTTTCCACGAACAAGCACAACAGCTACTGAAGAACACTGGGATTGTAGCTGGCAACATGCTTCCTATTGAGAGCGTCATTCACTCCTATGTCGGCGAAGATGATGCGAAGCCCATGGCCTATCACAGTGTTATTGGCCTGCTGCAGGCACAGCTCACGACCGAGTCTGAGTCTGGGTTCCCACTGGCTTGTTTACCGCGCTTCGACCCTGAGGCGGTGCGCAAGTCTGTCAAGGAAGAGGATGCGGAGTCCCTTCCTGCCGCTCCTACAACACACGCATTTCCAACATTCACCGTCCCTTCACCGGTCAACCCTGGACCGCGGCCCATTTTCCCAGAAGCCTACTTCTCGCTGTTCGCAGACCAGGAAGCAAACACTGTTCCGAAGACTACTGATATTGCTTCTTCGCTCATTCGCGATGCCATTGTCGATACGATCAACCAGCTTGACTTTAACCGTGATATGGTCGCTAAATTCCTCGTTGACACGGACTGCTACTGGACCATTGACGTTTTCGCCAAACGTGGAACGCCGCTTGATAAATTCAAGGAGCAAACAGAGGATAAGATTCAGTACAAGTCTGAAGACATGATCATTGATGCTATCTTTTCGCAACTGTTTAAGCTGCCGTCTGCGGAACACAAGCTCGTCTACTACCACTCTTTGGTCACACAGTGCTGCAAGGTTGCGCCTGCCGCCATTGCGCCTTCCCTGGGACGCGCTATCCGTACCATCTACAAGAGTCTGCCTGTGCTGGACCTCGAGCTGGGCTATCGTTTTCTGGATTGGTTCTCGCACCATCTCAGCAACTTTGAGTTCCGATGGAGGTGGACTGAATGGTGAGTACCCGTTTGAGACTGGTGAAGCCGTAACTAACAACGTCTAGGCTTGACGATCTGGAACTCTCAAATCTGCACCCAAAGAAGGCTTTCATTCTGGCAGCGCTGGACAAAGAGATCCGTTTGTCGTTTGCAAAGCGTGTCAGGTCGACTTTACCTGAGCCAATGCACTCATTGATTCCCGAGCGCCTTGACGAGGACAACAGCCCCGACTTCAAATACGACAACCAACAAACCCCATACGCTGCAGAAGGCCAGGCCTTGTTACACCAGCTCAGGAAGAAGGCTCCACCAGAAGAGGTCCAAGCGACTATCAACAAGATCCACGAGCAGGCTCTCGAACACGGCATCACAGAAGTGCTTGTTCCTTCAACCGATGCTTTTGTCACAGCAATTTGCCGATTGGGTGCAAAGTCATTGTCGCACGTCCTTTCGTGTATCGAGCGCGGCAAGGACCGCCTGCTCGAGATCTCACAGAACGAGGTGGCACGACGACAAATCGTTGCAAGTGTGGTTGAGTACTGGAAAGACCAGCCGGGTGTTGCTGTCAGGATCATCGACATTCTCCTGAATTACACGATTCTCGCTCCAATGACGGTCGTTCAGTGGGTATTTGATAGCCACATGGGTGCCGGCGAGGCTCTGACCGAGAGCTGGGTGCTTGAGATGGTTTCCAACACAGTTGCCAAGGTGACAAACCGCAACCGCCAGATCGCCTCGGCACGTATTCAGAAGGGCCTGCCAACAGAGCAGATCAAGATGGTGGATGCTACATTGGCCAAGGACCGTGACAACGCCCGCGAGCTCTTCAAGTACATCGAGGACTCGATGCGCGGGGTTTCAGAAGGGTCTGCCGATGTCCTGATGGAGAAGAAGGCCAGTGGCGCGCTGTCAGAAGAGGAAGCCCAGATTATTCAGGCATGGGGCAAGCGCTGGCACCAGACCTTCCTCCGCAAGGCACAGGTTGAGGAGTCTGTCGTTGGTGAGGAGGCGGTCGAGGCTAGAATTAAGCTTTTGGCTGCTGAGCCAGATGTCGAGGCTGTAGAAGGCGCTGATGGCGTAGCAGAAGCCACCAACGGCGAGGCCCAGATGTCTCTCGCCTGAGCTATTTCAAAACTGGAGGGAAAAGTCAAGGAGTCGGCGCAATTCTGTTCACGGAGTCGGAGAGTTTCCTGATCACTGTAGGGGGGCAGACAAGGCATGAAAGGGCCATCAGATAGTGTAACACACTCAGACACATGCTTGAATACCTTTCAAACGATTACTCTGCCACGAAGACATTGCAGGTTGTGAGTATTCGTTCTGTAAAGACTTGAAAGCGCCATGTCGACGAAGATGTACGGTTCATGAGGCGTTCTTCTAGTGTAGAGCGGCTGCATGGTGACAGCACCGCGAAGGCTAGCGCGGGACAGCTTGGATCACGTTTCGTCACCTGGGCATGTGAAGATCGCTGAACCCTGTTGGCTAACACGGCATACGGCACTGCAGCACTGCTCTGCCACCCTCTTGAGAGTTGAGTCGTAAGCTTGTATCATGTCGTCTTTCAGTCTTTGTTGGTGTAGTTCTTTATAGAGAGCATTTACGGGCACAGCCCTCGACAACGGCATCATCTATAGAATCTCGTCGCTTTTGCGCAATCAAAACCCTTGCATATCGTCGGCCGGAACGCGAACGAGACGACAATGTACCTGCCTGCAGCAGCTGCGAGCAGCGACGCCTCAGCGACTCCAACAATACCACCCGTCTACACACACAATGGCTTTCTGCGGCACCTTGGGCAGTCTGGGCGGTACGACGAGAACTGGAGCAGTCTTATCGGCATCATCACCGCCATCGTCGGCAACGTCCTGATCTCCTTCGCGCTCAACACCCAGCGCTATGCGCACATCAAGCTCGACCGAGAATGGCAGGAGAAGGAGAAGCAGCGGAAGAGGCGCATCGCAAGCAGCACGAGCATCTCGCGCCTCGCAGACGAAGGGAGTAAGAAACATGCCCGGACTCCTTCAAACGGGCGGCAGTCCACGGAATCCGACCCTCTGATCTCCCGCGACGAGTCGGGCCCTGCGCCTATCAACCGTATCGACAGCGAAGGCGACGAGGTGGCATACAAGCAGAAATCCTACCTTAAATCCACATACTGGTGGCTCGGCATAATCCTCATGACCATCGGCGAGGCCGGAAACTTCCTCGCCTACGGCTTCGCACCGGCCTCCATCGTCTCGCCGCTTGGTGTCGTTGCCCTCATCTCAAACTGCATAATCGCACCATTCATGTTGAAGGAGCGGTTCCGCTGGCGCGATGCCATGGGTG
Organism: Neodidymelliopsis sp. IMI 364377; assembly: GCA_027946375.1. NCBI lineage: Eukaryota > Fungi > Ascomycota > Dothideomycetes > Pleosporales > Didymellaceae > Neodidymelliopsis > Neodidymelliopsis sp. IMI 364377. The sequence goes on from JAPEUT010000370.1 coordinate 14,645, forward strand.
TTGTGGTTGCCGTCGGCGGTGCCGTCACGGTGGTGCTATCCGCGAGCGACAACAATCCCAAGCTGGGGCCGGACGAGATCTGGGCGCTTATCAAGAGGTGGGAGTTTGAGACATATTTGGGCATCACAGTCGGAGTGATTGCGGTACTCATGGTGGCCAGCAATCGCTATGGCGAGAAGAACATCTTGATTGATCTGGGGCTCGTTGGACTGTTTGGCGGCTTCACGGCGCTCTCGACAAAAGGCGTTGCATCGTTGCTCTCGTACACACTCTGGCGCGTCATCACTTTCCCAGTCTTCTACCTCCTGGTTGCAATTCTGATTGGTACGGCGGTCATGCAGATCAAGTATATCAACCGGGCGTTGCAACGATTCGACGCTACCCAGGTCATTCCGGTCCAGTTTGTCATGTTTACTCTATCAGTCATCCTTGGGTCGGCCATTCTGTACCGCGACTTTGAGCGGACATCGGGCGACGATGCTGGGAAATTTGTTGGGGGCTGTGCTCTCACCTTCTCAGGCGTCTGGCTTATCACCAGCGGCCGACCGCGCAGGCACGACGATGATGACGACGAAGACGACGACGACCGCGAGCCAGAGTCGGAGGAAGCCACCAACCTCCCAGCACCTCGCTATCGCGACTCCATCTCCAGCACTAGCTCCCACAGCCCTCCCTCCAGCCATTCATCCTCCTCCACAATCCGTCCTGTATCTCCCTACCGCGACGATCCCAACGACTCAGTCTTCCGTCCTGCAACTCCAACCATCAAACTCACACCCGACCCCTCCACACCCCCACGCCGCACCTACACCTCCGAGGCCCTGGAATCCCTAGTCGCAAACCCCTGGTCCCAACCCGCCAACAGCGACACCTCGCCCAAACCCTCCATCGCACGCCACACATCTACACCCGTTCTCCCCAGCGAAGCCGCAGCCCCACCCCTCACATTTACACCCTCGGATCCCTCTCTCCCCCCAGGACCCACAAGCCCAACCCGCATGCCCCGAACACCCACACGAGGAAAAAGCCACGACGAACTCCCCGTCACACCAGGCACACGCGACAGCACGAATCTCGGCCCGGGCCTACGCAGACTGCGCACCAACGAACGCCAGCGCGCTAGCATCGCTGGACCCCTCCTCGCCAGCCCCCTCAGCACGAGTCTCAGCGCCCTGGTGCAGGATCTCAAGCGCGGGGGTAGCGTGCGTATGCGCACGGGCGAGAGCGAAGGAACGCGACGGGGGAGTGTGCTAGGCATGGGCGGCGGCGGCGGCGGCACGGGAGAAGATGCAGACATGTTTGGTGAACCGCTTAGTCGACGCAGCACCCAGGGTCTTGGTGCTGAGCGGAGTGGGGAGAGGCCTGCGGCTAGGGGAAGGGGAATGAGTGGGACGTTGAATGAGATTTGGCGCGGATTGAGGGGGCAGAGTAGTAGGGAGGAGGTTGGGGGGGAGCAGGGCGAGGTAGGAGGTGCGGTGGAGAGGTGAGATGTTGAGGTGCATGAGCGTAGTGTGTGATAGATTCCACGATACAAAGATCCCAGACTTTTTTAATGTATATAATCTCGACGTAGTCAGTCGTATCCATAACCTCAAGCGAAAATCAGTATCATTGTTTGTCCCTCCCTCTGACTGCGTTGGATAGCTTGCAATCTCTCTCTGGTTTCGGAAAATTATAATTGCCCTTCTGCCTCACTCGAACGTAACTGAAGAGAGCGAGGATCTCATGAGTCGCTCGACTATCCATATTTATCGATATCAGATATATCAGAGTCAGAGATAAAAAATATTCTTATGGTATTATTCTAAGGCAGACTTTGCTGTCTTGATACATACTTTGCTGTCTTGATACATACTGTGCTAACCTTTACTATGCCATATCACTATTCAATTGTCCATGGGGGCAAGACGTCTTTGCTGATATCTGTCTCTCTGAATAGACAAGATTTACTTAGAGACACTTTCTATTGGGTTGTCGTTGGATTCCATTGTTCAGAGTTATACACCACAGTGCGTTCCTTCATGGTTGACACAACTACGACGCCCGTATCATTCTCGAGAAAAAAGACCAACGCTCAGCATTGCTTTTCCTGCTTGCAAGGAAAGAGATAGAATGCTTTTTCTTCCACCCCACGGCTTCCTTCATGATTGGCCGGTTTGTATCGTCTGTAGGTTTCTCTTTCTCCTTCCGAGCAATGACGTTTCGAATATGCGCAGTGTCGAACTGTGTAGTTTCGAGATACTGCGCAAGATGACTGCTTTGGGGTATTGCTCCGAATCTGAGAAAGTCTTCAATTATGGTGTGGATTTCTGGAGAATCATGTTCCACTAGTATGTGGCGGTGCTCAAGAATTCGGTCCCAAACTGAGAGATAGTGGCCAGGTGGAATAAAATCGGGGTCTGCACCTTGATCGAGGAGGAAGCGCATCAGTCGAGGGTTTGGGTTAGTGTGACGAAGTGAAGATAGAAGAGGGAGGGGATTAAAGGGATGTGTGGCCGCGTAGAGTAATTGCGATGCGATTTGGCTGCGACGGCCAACGGAAAGAGAGTTAAAAGCTTGCTCTAAGTATGCATATAGGTCGCAGTAGTAAGCTACTTCGAGCAGCGTCATATTTTGGTTCGTACTGTTGTCCTCGATCATGATGACTTGAAAAGACGGAGAGTCTGTTGCGTTTTGGGAGTGTGTAGCTGTAAGTTGGGCGTAGATCTTGTCGAGTGCGCTCAGGAGCTTCTCCGCCATGACAAAATCGGTGTTTTTACCACGAATGGCATACTCAGTTGCGTAGAAGACGTTTCTGAATGTGGCTTGTGGGTCGATGAATCGGCGATCCCCGCTCTTAAGCCACATGATGTGGCTGTTGCATAGTCGGAGCTCGCAATTGAAAGTCGCTGGAGTCAGGGAGCAGATCTTGCGCCAGACGTCTGGCCGCCCCAACCAGTCGCTGACAGTGCGGTGAAGCAGAGTGACCTGGGCGGATGCCAATTCTGGCGTTCCACGTGTCCTCGCTTCAAGCAAACCTTTGGCACTTGCGTTCAAACGACGGTTCATCAGTTCTGCTCTTGAGTTCCTCTCTTCCAACGTCATAATTATAGTTGGTGCGTCAATGGCGAAGTTTAAACCATCCTCGTCGGCAAACGACATTCCAAGCAACGTGAGCGGTCCCAGTGAGGCTCGATAGAGCTGAAATAACTGTGAACACCGTTCAGAGTGCCATGGACTTAGGCTGCCAAGAATCTTTTGGAAAAGCTCCTCAATATCTGTAGGAAGATTCTCCAGCCGTTTTAACAGATCGTTTGGCCTTTCGCCGTCTTGGAGACCTTCCAGAAGTGACCTGGTAACGAGATGGACCCACAAAAACACGCCTTCAGACTTGTCACATACGTCCTTGATCAACTGAACGGAGAACCCAGGTTCACTCTGTTCGTAGTCCGTGAATGCGGCACTCTGCATCAAATGATGCGTAACGTAGCGATTGATGTCCTTCCAGGTAAGGTTCTCGACTCGAAGATGGGGTCCGTGTTTAAAGGCGTCTTGAAACTGATTCCACGGTCGGCTGGATGCGCAAATCTTGACTCCAGGCATCACAAGCTCCTTGACGAAATCAACGAGCTCAGAATGGTTCCCGTTGAATTCATCCATTCCATCAATAAAGATGATAAGCTTGCGGCTTGTCGAAGCTTTGCGTAACATGGCCCTGAAGGCTCTCAATAGTTCCTGCCAGGACCAAGACCACTCCTGTTGTCCAAAGATGCAGTCACCAAACACAACGCCATCAGCAATCCTATGAGGGAACGCAATAGATATCAACTCGGGCGCTTGTTTGAAGATCTGAGACATGATGGATCTGACTAGACCTTCGCAAGACATTTGCATTTCTGTGCCAGAGTTCCAAAAGAAGAACGATGCCGTCAGTAAGTCCTGAGTTGGCCTCCAGGCTTTGAGAAGTTCTTTTGTCCGGTCGTGATCGTATACAAATCGCATCAATGTGGACTTACCTGCACCAGGCTTACCAGTGATCCAGTAGAGTGGATGCATGTCTTGCTGCAACCATTGGGTGAAATCCGCCCACTTCGCGGGCTTGGAGGGTGGCCTAAACAGCCATTCAAATGTCTGTCGATGTGCAAGAGCGATACCTTCGTACCGGTAGTGCATCTCTTGGTACTGTAGCTTGTGGAGAACCACTTGGCAGATATGGGTAGTGTCTTTGCGTTGCAGAATCTCCTGTAGCTTTGTAGGTGATGTTGCATTCATGATACCGGGCGCCCCTACGCTGTAGTTCTGACGGATTACAGCCAAGACGTTTCTCGAATTGCCATCTATCCTGTCCAGGATCTTGCGGCAAAGGTCGGTGTTGTCATCGATTGCTCGTACCTGGGCCTGTGTGGCATTGTCGATCGCTTGGGTATAGTCATTCTTCACAGACAGCAGCAAATCTCTATGATGAAATTTCGGATCAGCTCGAAGTATGCTTTGAAGATTTGAAGTCACGTACCGCTGCGAAACTACAAGCTGCATGGTGATCTGCTGCCTGTAATTCTGCAAGTCCTTGCTGAGGTCTCAATGTCATCTTTCCTCCAGACCGTGCGTAATGCGATGCGGAAATCGTCCCAGACATCATGTTTTCTTGGCTTCGGCTGCCTTTGCAAACTGTCTAGTGCCTGCAGCAGGCGACTTCCCATTTCGTCACATGCTTCCCCTAATGATACGATCTCCTTCTCGCCTGCATTTAGGGGCTGTGTGTTTGACCGATTCAATGATTGTCTTAGTTCGCTGTTCAGACGTTTAGTGTCGTTTGCAATGGCTCTGATAGTTGCGTTCTGCCCAATACCGCAGCCGGGGTCAGTCTGATAGACCTTGTATGTACTTGAAACGACCTTTGCTGTGAAGTCAAGGAACTGAACAGCCGCAGCTGCTACACCAAGGGCCGAGAGTGGCTCCATGTCGCATTGCTTGTGACCTTTAGTGGCACCGGAAGATCATAGTTCGTTCTGTGAGAGGGACATGAAAGTCCGGCTTCGAGTGAAGAAACAGTGGAGTTTTGACATGTTTGTTCATGCGCAGCTCCGCCACGCTGACGGCATCTCTCGAACGAATCAACAGGTCTTGCTGGCGCGCACTGGAGAAGGCTCGTGACGTGTTACATGCATGGTGCATGAGGAGGCTGTGCAGAGTTTGTGGTGACGGACAAGGCTGAGACGAGAAAGATGCAGGCGCGTAACGAGCAGGCGCCCGTTTGAATCGTTCCTGCAACATCGCGAACTACATTTGGTTGGACACGACACGCAAGTCAAGCAAGAACAGAAATTGAGAAGAGATCGAAGTACTGCATTTCGCTAAGCAAAAGACATGGCTAGAATGCCAACTCGATACATGCACGTCTGGCTGGCGTCCAGTCACTTGGAAATGACTTGTGACGCTTTCGCACTACCGCGCAATTGCTGCTGATAAACATGCTTCGAGGAAATATGTGTGATTACCGTGCTGTTGCACTCGAATCGAACCAAATAACGCCAGTGCCTCTGTCGGCACAAAGAAACAGGAGTAGTATGTACGCCCAGGGGGCCCTCCGAACCAGAACGCCATGTCCAATATTAACTAATATGGGATTAAAGCGCTATACGTAGAAGGGGCCGGCCGTTGCTATCGTGGGTATCATTCGTCGTGACATCATAAAGGAGGACGATCCCAAAGATATACAAAGTGTGTATCCAAGTGTCGTTCGAAGAAGAGTAAGATAGTGAGGACGGCCTGGTAGGTGATATAGGTTGTGAAGGATAAGTGTGGGGGTGGCGAACAAAACTATCGCGAAGGGGGTATCATAGAGGCCGTGCTGCACGATCCAAGCATGAACACTTACTCTGACAGAAGTCAGTCTGGCTATGTTGAGAGGTCACCAGGAGCCAGCCCTGGAGGGCGGCTACAACTTGATGACAACGCTCAAGCCCCGACTGATACTAAAGACAGAGGTTTGCATTGTACTCAAACGCGTTGCAAGCTTAGAATCGAACAGTGTTGCTACGAGCCAGGCCCGGCCTGGACAACTTCTTGGGTGATCCGTTAGGCGCTACAGCCGAAGGTCTCGCGCCAATCTTTTCAAATCCTTGAAGCAGGTCGATACCAGGCTCCGACTCGTCGCTATGCAGGAGATGGAAGATGTCATCATCATCCTGCCTCTGCTCCTGAGTAGAGGGAGCACTGAACGACTGACGAGGAGATAGACTGGGCAGACCATTCTCCTTGGTCGGGCTGGGGAGAGAGAGACCCAGGCCTGCCAATGGAGTCGATGTAGGCGGCTTGAGCATGGGCGCCTTGAGAGGAGACATGCCCTTGATTGGCGACAAATTGGGAATGTTGAGGAAGGAGGATGCCATCTTCCAGTTGGGAGTTGGCGAGTTTGCCATGTTACCCTTGGAGCCGGTGATATCGGCAAGGACTCCGCTGGTCGTCACGGCACGTTCCATGCGGGGTCGCTTCATGCTCCCGCTGCGCTTGAGCGGGCTCTCGTTGTAGCTGTAGTCACCGAAGATGTCGAAGGTGCTCTCGAAGCCTTCGCCAACAAGGTTGACGTGCTCTTCGTTAGGGATCGACACGACAGGGCTCCAGCCTTTGGCATCTAGGAACGATGTGTCGACCCACATGGCGAGGCTCTTATCTGGCGAGCCGCCGACAAGCTCGCGCATCTTGTTCCTGTGGTTTCGCAGATTGGTATTGGGCGATGCAGAGGCGGGAGGCAGGGCAGGGCGCTTGAAGACGATGGCAGGGGTGAAGGGTCCAGTAGTCTTGTCACTTGGGCGGAAGGGCGACGAGATTGGTTGGGCAGCACCGGGCTGCTTCATGTAGGGCCTGGCTTTGGACGGGGAGTCGTATGAGGAGCCACGTATCCGGGCAATTTCCTCTTCAGCACGTCCCCTCTTAATGCTTGGACGATCGAGATCTGCCTCCGAGGTAAGAAGTGGCCCGAGTGGGTTGCCCTTGATGGCAGATGACTCAATGGAAGAGTAGTAGCCGCTGTCACCAAGACCGTTGAACTTGCGCCGGCGACCACCGGAACGGCTGTTGGATGGGAAACGAGGCGCGCGCGGCGGGGTGTCCTCGCGGACAGAGCGCGACCGTGACACGGGTGGGGGTGGGGAAGACTGAATGTCAGCTGGCGGCGGCGAGGATGGCATTGCACGCGGCGGTGGCATGTTGGTCGAGTCATGTCCATCGTGTGCAGCAGGGTCTGAGCACGGAATGGTGGCATCCGAGTCTGGCAGCTCAGTCTCGTCTGGTTCTGGAAACCTGCTTGAGTCAAAGCCTTTGGTCGAGCTCATAGGCGGGAAGCTAGCAGACGTTGATGTGGACGGACGAGGCAGGTCGCTGGGGTATGCTGGGACAAAACTGTCAGGGTTTGTGGAACGGCGTGTTGGCTTGACCTTGTGATACTGCTTCTCGAAGCCGGCGTTGATGATCCAGTAGTGGCCTTTTCCGGGATCATCCTTTGGTCGCTCCTGCTTAGAGAACGATTTGCTAAGGCTGAGGTTGTGGCGGATGCTGTTCTGCCACCCTGTCTCTTGCGAGTTGCGGTAGAATGCAAATGTGTCTGAGATCCATTTGTAGATTTGCGCCAAGGTGAGACGGCGATTCGGAGCGCGTAGAATGGCCATTCCAATGAGCATGGCGTAGCTGTACGACGGCTTGTTGCCGTCATCGTCGACTAGAGGCATGTCGGCGGGTTCAGGGAGGGGGCCTTCGCTCTCTTCGGTCTTGACCTCCTTGTTGACCTTTTGCTTCTTGCTGCGGTCGCGTAGTGGTGCGGCGTCCATGAGGGCGCGTTTGTTGTTGGTGTTGGGTTGTTGTTGTTTGACCGGTGGTTCTGCGGGTGCCATGGCAGACATGTTGGGGTCTGGGTAGGGGTACGCGTTCTCCTTGTCTACTTGGGACGAGGGCAGGCCGGACCAGTACTGTACGGGGGCCATGATGTGCGCGTGGTCGAGCTGTCGGGCTTTCTTCATGGGCGCGTCGGTGCGAAAGCGCTGCTCCCTGGGGGGTGGGATGTTGATGTCCTTTTTGCCAAGGGCGTTGCGCGGGGGAGAGCTGGAGACGTGTCGTCCTTTTCGCGGCGAGGGCTTGGTGGACAGCGAGGCTGGCGGGGCGAGCAGGGTGTGGGCGTCGGTAGAGACGTCGACGATGCTCACAAAGGCGTCGAGGCAGCGCGGATCGCAGGCGGCGGCGTCGTGGTGGTCGTGGTGGTCGTCGGGGCGTACGGGATCCTGAAAAATCTGCATGGGGGGGTGTCGGCGCGCAGCAGCCATTACATGCACGACGGCCGACGTCGTGGTGCGGCTTGTATAGTCTCTCCAGACGCTTTGACGCGTGAAGTCGCGTAGAGTTTTGCGAAATGGGGCAGTCCAGGCTACGGAGCACGGTCGGCGAATGAAGTGGTACGGGAGATTGCGATGACGATGGCCGAGCAGAGCAAAGGTGGAGGGTCGCTGGTCTGGGCGGTGAAAGCAGACAGGAAGGTGCTGTCTGTCATGCGACGTGGGCGCTGGGTTGGGTATGCGTGGGTGTGCTTGGGTGAAGCGGTGAGTGGGCGGACGAGGTCGAGGCGGTGGGCAGCTATCTTACCTGTGCGGAGAGCGATATGAAGCAGCCGAGCGAGTCGCTTGCCGGCGCTAACGGGCGGCCAGTGACGCCAGAGCAGTAATGGGCGGATCGACGATGGGCGCGCAATGTGCAAGCAGTTGTGCGTGCAGTGCAGGCAGCGGTGCAGTGTTTGTACACAAGGGGCACGTTGGGAGGGAGGGGGAGCAGTGCAGTGGGCAAAC